>JANHFL010006688.1:126764-136923 GCA_032468155.1 Oxyrhabdium leporinum | reverse complement strand
TAATGAGAAATATAAGATTATTGATTTTGGAGGGCTATGATTTTTAAATGGGATGATATGCCTTTTTATGAAATGGGCAAAATAAAATGCATGGATGTTTCCAGCGATATCATATAAGAAATGCTTTACTATTAGTCTGGGAAAAAGTTAGAGAGCAAGACTGAATCTCTTTGAACGTTCATGAAATATAAGAAAGCTTGTATATGATACAAAAAGTATGGAAGTGGAGTGCAGTTTTTGATCATATAAAGGGGGTTTAATTGCTGATTGCATTTCTTTTTAGTAATTTTTCATTGATTTTTTTTAGCCTTGTAGATGTCAATTCGAAGAGTAATGGAGTTTAAATTTGCCCTTTGCCCTTTATCGTTATTTACTGAAAAGAGAATTTGGGTAATTTCTTTGGACCAAGATTATCTCACATTAAATGACTCAAGCGCTTTGTTGCCTAATTTAAGTGCTTTACTTATTAGTTGATTGAAATAAGTAAGTTAAAAGTAAATATCCTGTTTAACTTACTTAGAAAATAAAGAAGATGAAAGCATTCAATGGGAAACAATGTCTTCAGCTGAAGTAGAGTTTTCCTGTTTAAATAAGCCTGTCTTTTCTACTGTTTACATATTTTAGTTACTCCATACTTGAAGGAGTTGGCTAATTGTAAGATTGGAGACGGGGACTTTTCTTTGTTCTTGGTCAAACAACTTTGTAAAATTAGAGGGGAGACATATGAAAAACTGCCAAATTTGTCTTGGCAGAGATAACACAGTTGGATGTACATGCTATCAGGACTAATCACTTTTTTAAAAAAACCTTGTTTTTCTCTGGGGAAAAAGCAACATAATCCTTTTAGCCAGTAAATTGGCTTTCTGAGTTCAGTAATACCTTTCTCAGTCTTCAGCAAGTCAATTTAAAGTTGTCAGTAGGAACACTTTTATCTAGATTTGCATTTAAATGTCTATCTAGAATGTTTTTATGCCTCTGTGTTTGCAGAAATCCTGATCAGCTATTCTAGACTTCTTTTGTGCTGGATATCTGATTGATCCAGGCTGATGGGAATGTAGAGTTTTGTTTTTGTCATACATTGTTTTCTGAACTTTTTTGTATTGATTGTAGACCTGGGTCTTTCTCTAATCAGGGCCCTGTTAACAAAGAGTTGCTGTTGGCTTTCCTTTTTCTTGTTGTTGATTTGCAGGGGGAGATATGAGGATATGGAAGAATGAGGTGGAAGGCTAAGCAAAGCAAATATATTTCATGTAGAGCAATTGGCTGAAAGGAGGAATGTTTTGGCCTGGCTGAAATTACTTCTCTCGTGATACTGAAACTAGCATATATCTTTCTCTTTTTTTTAAAGCAGCACCAATTAGGTCAAGACATTCAACATAATGTGTAGATATGTACTAAATGAAATGATGCTGGAAGACATCTGGCATGCTGCAGAAATAATGCTTGATAGGGTACACAGCAATAGTGGGCATTTTATCTTGCACAGTTCGATATGGGCAGAGTTGGAGAGGCCTTTTAGGAGTTTGGAATGTACTTAAGAGAGATAGTAGCCCAGATTCTGAAGATCAGTTACTAACTGTAGAAATCATAAGTCAGGAAATGAACTGGAAGTCTGACAATTTCCTTTCTTAAAGCAGCTGCAGATCTTTTGTGTAAGGTAAGTAAAATCATTGCAGAATGCCACAGAATAATATTGAAAAATGTTATAAATAAACAATAACTAGGAACACCTCTATTTATTTATGAAATATAGAGATTTATTATAACGGGAGTAGTACTCAGTAATAGCACCACACAAATTCACATATTCATGCTAGTTAAAATCATTTCTAAAAATTCAGAAAAAAATCTATTGCTTCAAATAAACTAGAAAAAAAAAGTAAGAAGGAGAATGAATACCTATGGGAACATATATTCAATATGCCTATCATAAATTCAACAAATCTGCTTAATTGTTCTGTGAAAGTTTATTGAATTAAGTTATGGAAACATCATTTGATAATAAGCCAAGATAGTTTAAAATACATAATATGTCCCCAATTGATGGGGAGTCTGTTCAAATTTTTCAACCTGCTTACTTATGTGAAATGTATAGAAACATAAGAACATGTAACAGAATCATAATAATTGGAGATAGCAGTGACTGCAAACCTGTTGGCTGGATTTTGTCTATTGGAGTAAGCAATTTAAATATGTGAAAAGTCATTTTCATAAAGAAATTCAGATTTGTGCATTCATTTATAGTAAGAAAGTATAATTGCAGAGAGAGAAGCTTTAATAAACTGGAAGAATTTATACCTTACTATTGAATAGATGGACTAAATTTGCAGAAAGCTGCTTTCATTTTCTTGATGTGGACCTTTTGTTTTGTTTTTTTTAAAGGTACGGACACTCTTTGTTAGTGGTCTGCCCCTGGATATCAAGCCCCGAGAGCTCTATCTCTTGTTCAGACCATTCAAGGTACTTTCTTTGACTATCAATCTTGGAAGACAAAACTGAGACCAAGAGCCTTGGTATGCTTATTTATAGAAACATTGTGATTTGTGTTGTTATTATAAATGGCATATTTCCACAGTAATATCTGACTGTTTCTCCTGGAAGAGAACTAGTATCTAGATTTTTAAAAGTTTGGAATACAGTTAATCGTAATATCTTATTTCAACTGAAAACCTGGCTAGGAGGACTTTCAAGGAGACTGAAAGTTGGCCAAACACTCCCAAAGAAAAGGGCTATAAATATTAACAGTGGTGTGAAGAAGTTACACATATGAGCCTCTGCTGATGATAAAGATTAGGCAGAGTTCATGACATCTGTAAATGACATGTCACATATTGTAGGTGCTACCATATCTTCTTCCAAGGCATATTTTACTGTTTTTTTAATTTTCTAATACCAGCAATGGAAATGTACAAATCTAACATTTTTTTATTTGTTCTGGGCTGATAAACCTCATTTTCATTTATAGAAAGCATAATATTAGCCTACATATGTATGAAATCCATCTTTCTTGGTAATGAAATCTTTTAATCCACTTCATTACATTTCCCCACCCACCTCCTTTCAGCTGGGTGTCATGGGAAAAATTCTTTTTTGTGTCATTTCTGTGTGACATCTTGATTATACGCATATTATTATGACTGTGCAAAGCATTTGAAAGAAGTGTTTCATCAAATGTGTTAGAAACAACAAAGAAATGTTAAAACATCCAGGTCGTTTGCAAGACTTTTAGCTTGCAGAAGACTTGACTTCTTTAACACTTCACAGAGAAGTGCTTTGCTTATGCTCACCTACTTTGCCAAACGTCTCTTTTGAATGCTTTGCAAATCCCTAATACATATCCCATTAGCAGTTTCTTAGTACTTGAGGTATGTTCCATTGTATATTCCCCATGGTACTTTCTAAATCATTTAAACATGCTTTTTATAATTTTGCCTCAGGAAAGATTATCTTTATTTCTGGGAAGCCCCCAAATGTTTCTCCCTGTAGGCTGATTCAGCAGTGGCATTGCTTGCCAACTTTTAAAAAAAACATGGGTGCCCTTGTCCCAAAAGTGCTTTTTCAACAGGCAACTGGACTTTTTGGTTTTTCTTTGAAGACATTTCGCTTCTCATCCAAGAAGCTTCTTCAGGTAACATGGGTGCCCTTCTTACTCAGCTATTAACTCTAGTACCCATTCTCAGCTCAAGCCTGGAAACCGGGACACTGAGTTCTAGTTCTATCTTGGGCATGAAAGCCGACTGGGTAACTTTTGGCCAGTCACTTTCTCTCAGCGCAACACATCTCACAGGGTTGTTGAGAAAATAGGAGGAAGGAATATTAGGTATGTTTGCTGGCTTGAGTTATTTATAAAATAATAAATGTGAGATAAATCTAATAATAAATATTGGTATTTTTTAGCAGACACACTTTTTATTAAGGCTTGCAAGAATCAGACTTGCAAGATTCTGTTAATGTAACCTTACAATAAAGTAGAACAGTTTCATCGGGTGCCTGGATTACTTCACAAGCTGACATCAGTCCTTGCAAATACGACAGTACATTTCTCCTTGTCAGCTTTACAGCTCAAGAAATAGAGAGGATGCCTTCTGGCACATTTGCCATGCCCACATTCCTTCCATGGGCTAAGAGCTGTGTCTTACCTGATCATTTCTCTGCTTCTGACTTTCCCGCTGTCTCTCAAGGTCATTCCCACATACCTTTACACTTGGGGACAAATCACAGCACCAGTGAATTGCATGCTAGGAATGATAATATTAGATTGCTTCAACAAAGAACTCTATCATAGAATCTTTCTACCCAGAGGGAAAGGCTACTCAGATAGCTGTCAAAATGCAGAATTATTGGCAGGAAGTTCAGCTGGTGCCCCCAGCCTCATTGTAGTTGTTTTATCATAAGTGTTTGCAGAATGTGGTGCTGGTGGGGGAGGATACCTTAGGTCCACTCCAAGTGGACAGCAGTAAAATTTGCCCAACTGATCATACCTAATAATGGTGAAATAAAGCCTTGACTTCACAAGGAAGCTACAGATATGGCAACACAGTTGTTTATACCAGCAGGCAAACCTTTGTCCTAGAACTGGGCGGGGGGGATGCAACACTCTCTACGCAGCATTTCTTCTGGAATGGAATTAAATCAGTAGTTAATTGGCAAGCTGACAATGTGGAGAGAACCCAAGGCAGCTGCATCAGTTTTGGAGCAGTAGAATCCTTGCATTATAGAACAGTCCTGAATACATGAGCATCTTTCTGTGCAAATTCTTGTGCATTGCAGAAAATGGTGGAACTCATGACAGCACGGCACACATGACATCATTTTGGCACTTTTTAGTTGTGAGGAATGGATGCCTGCGTTAAGCACGGTGGTATAATATTTTATTTGTGTTACTCCAAAGCAAACATGTCTATGGAGATTCTCAATCATCCAGGTCATGATTGCTCCAAAAGGGCTTTTTCCAAAAGACAACGGGATTTGCTTGGGTGTTTTTTTTCTTTGAAAATATTTTTTTCGTCAAAAAAAGAACTGAAGAAGCTTCTTGGACGAAAAGTGAAATGTTTTCAAAGGAAAAAAACAACAGCCAAGAAAGTCCAGTTGCCTTTTGAAAAAAGTACCTCTGGGACAAACCTGACCTTGCTTTTATATATAGATTTGTAGAATTATTAGTGTTCTTTATACTTTAATCAAAATACAGTACAGATAATCCTCATTAATTGACCACACATTCAGCAGTGGTTCGAAGAAACCTGCTGAAAAAGGAGACTTATGACAGGTTTTCAAAGTCAACTGTTGCAGTGTCCCCTCAGTCACATGATGGTGATTTGGGCAGCTGGCAGCTGGCGTGCATTTACCAAGATCGTAGCGCTCTGCAGTCACTTGATTGCCATTTTTAACCTTCACAGGCTGCTTCTGACAAGCAAAGCCAATGGGGAAGCCAGCAGGAAGTCAAAAGTTGCATCATGTGATGTCACGCTTAAAAACCTACAGTGATTCACTTAATGACCACAGCTGGAACTGCCACACTGTCATCAGGTGTGGTCATATTGGACAGTGTCATGTGATTTTTTTCACTTTACAACTGTGCACTTAGTAACAGAATTGCCAGTCCCAATTGCAGTTGGTAAGTGAGAAGTGTCTGTAGTTCCAACAATAATGAATACTTTTTAAGTAATGGTATATAACTTTAATACTTTAACTCAGTTTTTAATCCTAATATTGAATACAAAGTTAAATTCCTGTTATTAATCGGTTGTCTGCCTTAAGGCCATATGAAATAATTAGGTCTTTTTATGAATTATGGTTGCTGTTCTTTTAAAAGAAAGCCACATGATAAAGAATGCTGATTATTACTATGTGACAATGTGTTGATACATTTAGATGTGCAGATCTAAAGATCTTGTATATTATTTTGTACATATATAGTTTTTATTTTTCTCTCCAGGGGTATGAAGGTTCTCTTATTAAACTCACTTCAAAGCAGGTAAGTCTAACACTGAATAAATGCTTTATCATAACCATCATAGGAGGTTATTAAAGTCTGGTTAAATTATAAACGGTAAAGTTAGTATAAAAGTTTGGCACAGAGGTTTAAATATCAGTAATATATGTGTGTGTGTGTGTGTGTGTGTGTGTGTGTGTGTGTATGTATATGTATATGTATATATATATATATATACAAAATCACTGAAGATAGTCAGAATAACTGAACTCACAGTTTTAACCCATTACCATCTTTCTAGTTGATTCAGTACTTATCTTTTAACTACAATAATCACTATGTTAGAGATGTATGTTAGATGTACTTAAAAAATTCAAATTGTGTTCAGCCCAGTTCATCTTCAAAATGTGATCACTGACATGCAGAAGGGGTGATTGTGATTATGTTATATATGCAAGTCTCACTTTTTAAAAATATAATTTTATTGAAGACATTTTTAGTAAAATAAAAAAATACAAACATATTAGAAAAGAAAGAAAATAAGAAAGAAAATAGAAAGAGAAATAGAAAAGAAAAAGTAGAGGGAAAAGAGGTGACTTCCCATGTTTTTGACAGCAGTTATAAATGCATTTATATTCCACCCTCTGTCTCTAAGGTTACATCATAATTTCCTTCTTTCCATAAACTATCCTTTCTAATCTTCAAACCCATAAATCACAAGCTTTTTTCCTCCTTTTTCAGCAAAAAGTCCATAAGAGATTTTCAATCATTGATAAATGTAGTTGTTTATCTTTTTCTAATCAGGTTAAGTTTGTCATCTCTATTAGTTCTGTCATCATCACCATCCATTCCTCCATTGTGGGCATGTCAGAGTCTTTTCATTTTTGCACATATAATAGTCTTGTGGCAATAATCATATATGAAAATAATCTTCCATGGATTCTTACTAACTGATTGCCCACTAATCCCAGCAAGAAAAGTTCTGATTTTAGTTGAATGTTGCTCTTTAAAATTTGTTGCATGTATTTGAACCTAGAAATTTCTGGCTTTTTTACAAGTCCAGTAGTCATGATAAAAATGATACATGTTGTCCAACATGCATTTAAAGTACCTTTATACATTCCAGATAATTTTTCTGGACTCATACACAAATGTTACATCATTTTATAAAAACATCTTTTAGATTATAACATAATGTAAATTTCAGTCCTTTTATCCACATATTTTTCCACTCTTCCATCAGTGTATTGTGTCCAAAGTTCTTAGCCAATTTTATCGCAATCTTTCATTTGTTCTTTTTCCATTTCAAAATTTCGGCTAAATTACATTTTAGCAATTACATGTTCATCATTTATACATAGTTAAACTTCATATTCTTTCATCTATTGTCAATTCCAAATGTCCTATTATCTACCTTAAATCTTTCTCTTAATTGTGCATACGAAAACCAATCAATTGCTTTTTTGAGTTCATCTTATATTCTCCATGTTTCTGTTATAAGAGCTCTCAGTAAATTAACCATTTATCTACTGTATAAAACACTTCTTATGCTGAGACCTATAAAGCCATTTTCAGGCAGAGCCTGGGTTTATATCTATTTCATAGTCTCATTATAGCATTTCTAACATAAAAATTCTCAAAATCTACATTAACCTTAACTTTAATCATACCATAAAAAAATCCATACCAACCAAAGCTCAGATTGTGCTTTTCTAATTCTAAAATTCTCTTATTTCTCAGCAAAATCCATTCTTCCATCCCAGCTAAGCAGAAGGCTACAAAATATAATTTCAAAATGTAATTTCTGTCCTCGTTCCTTTGCATGTTGAAATATTTTATACTTAATTCTTCTTTTTTTTCATTACCATAAAAATTTAGATATATCTTTTTTGCCATTGTTTAAATAACAATCAGTTGTCATAATAGATATTATTTGAAACAGAAAACATTATTCTTAGCAAAATGTTCATTTTTATCATATACATTCTCCCCAAAATGATAGATCTTTTTATATCCTTAATTTCATTTCATGCCTTAAGATAATTATTCTGGTATTACATACAATTCATGTTTCATATTTTAAGTATTTCAGTTTTTTCTTAGTCTTAAAACTCTTTTTTTTTCCATAAGTTCCATTTGATTTTCCAGTTTCATATTCCTTGTTAACATCTGTGTCTTTTATTTATTTTAAAATCAGTTAACACCCCAAATGCTTTAGTTTTTCTATAAATATTTCTGCTCCTTCCAGGAGGTTTTCCAAAATTATCACCAGGTCATCGGCAAATGCCAGTAATGTATGTGTTTTTCTTTTAATCTTCGTTCCAGCATTTCTCTCATCTAATATCTCTGTTCAATACTTCCAAAGCTAAAATAAATAGCAATGGTGACAAGGAGCATTCTTGTTTAGTCCCTTTCTATAACTCACAAGTTTTGTTTATTCTCAATTCACAATTAACTGTGCTTTTTGTGAGATATAAATTGATTTTACCCATTTGATAGCATTATCTCCAAAGTCCATATATTCCAAAATTTTAAACAAAAATGTCCAATTCAAAATTGTCAAAGGAGTTTCTGCATCAAGAAAAATCAATCTTTTTTTTACTTTTCATTATGTTGTTGTAAATATTCCAAAATATCCTATATGTTTCTAACTTTGTCCCTCAGCTTCTAGGAGAAAATCCAAACTGATTATAGCCTTTAAAACCATCTTCACTTTCTCAGCCGAAATCATCATAAATAACTTACAATCATTCTTCAATAATTATATTGAGATATAATTTTTGCTCAGATCAAATCTTGACCTTCTTTAGTATTAATACTATACTATTAGCCTCTATCAAACTGTCTGGTATCTTTCTACTCTGTAAAATGAAGTTCATTATCTTTTGCAATGGTTGTAGTCATTTGTCTTCAAAATATAATAACAAGCTGGTAAACCATCTGGTGCAGGTGCTTTCCTTGTTCTGACTTTTTTATAGCTTCACAAACATTTATTATTGTAATGGATCCATTTGTTAATTATTTCTGTATTTCTGTGATTTTTAGAAATTTTTGTTTCTTTAAATATTTATCAACTTTTCCAGGGGAATTTTTCCCCCTTTATATTAATTAGAGTAGTATTGATGGCATTTCTTCTGTTAATATAATATTTTTATGTTTTAATTTTAATATTTTTTCTCATGTTCCTCAATTTATATCCCAACAATTTCCCAGGTTATTTGCAAGTTCGAAATTCTTTTGTTTTGCATAATTTATTTTTATTTTCATTTCTCCTACTATTAACAAAGACCACTGCTGTCGTAAAAGTTTAATTTGGTGTTACATAATTTTCTTTGGAGGGGATTGCTTTAATTCTTTAATTTTTATCTGACCTAAAATCATGTTTTCTTGTCTCTTTTTTTCACTTTACTATTATGCTTTATAAAATATTCCTTCATAAAAGCTATACTTGTGTCACAAACCATTATTGGTCTCTTATCTTTATTTAAAATTACTATAAAAATGTCTTTAACTTCTTTTTACAATTTTTCATTACTGTTTCTTTCTGCAGCAATCTTTGTTTATTTTCTATCTGAAAGAATTGGTTTTCCTTTCAAATAGTAAAGTTTGAAAATACCTTTGGCAGTATGTCTCCTTATAAACACTAATAGCCAAATTCTTGGATATCCAGAACATATTAATTCTTGAGAAAGATCTATGTCTTTCAGAATAATATGTGTATTTTTTTGCATCATGATTTTTTGTATCTTCATGCATTTACAAGCTCTAGATTATTAATCATGTCAAAAAATGTTTTGATAATTTATCTTGTGCTGTTTTAATATCTTTCTCAGAGGTACTGCCCTTCTGTGGACAAATGTCAGGCCCAAAGAACCAGTAACACTTCCTACATTCAAAGCCCTAAAGAGTTTATTATTGTTACCTATACACAAGAATCTAACGATCAAAGTTAAATTGATGCTAAATAAGGGTGAATGAAATTCATGCGAACTTAAATCTCTGGTGGCTGTGCAATTATTTCAAACTCATGACACATTTAACCCTGCCTTCCAGGTCAGCCTGCTAATCTCTACAACAAATCACTCCATTCCAATTTTCCTTAAATACCAATTTTCATATGGTTAGTTTGTTCATAACTCTTTTGTAAAAATTTACTTTATCCTCATTTGGAGCATAAATTTCCATTATCAAAGCTTTGGAAATAGCTTCCAACCCCACATATGTATA
>JANHFL010006688.1:109929-126664 GCA_032468155.1 Oxyrhabdium leporinum | reverse complement strand
TGCTGCTGCAATTTTAAAAAAGGATAAAGATCTTCAAGGTTGCTCATTTGGTAATCCAAATGTTAAAGGAATAGATACCCTACCTATTGCCCAATTGTTTTTATATTTTTTATACTGTAAGCCACCCGGAGTCATTGATTGAGATGGGTGGCTATAGAAATTGAATGAATAAATAAATAAATATCAGTCAACATCAGTTCTGGTTTTAAATGGAGTTTACATATAAAACAATTCATTTCTCTTTTTAATTATAAGTGAAAGATAAAATATTTTATATTCTTTTTTCTAATATGAATTTCTTAAAGACAAACTATATCTGGTTCGAATTTTTTGAAATAACTTTCTTCTTGTTTGAGGAGCATTTGTTCCATTTATATTTCACATTAGGCTTTTAAAATTGATGTTTATCCCAACAACTTAGAAAAATCAGTACCTGTCATTATTACCTAATGTTGTCTCTTCCTCAGTTTTTTGTTTTAGCTCTTTAAGGTACCGAGTGCTGGGGCTCTTTCTCACTTCCATTTGCATTTCTTCCAGTTTATCTTTAAACTTTCCTAGAAAGTCTCTTGCTTTTTGGTTTGAGTTCGGTCTGAACCCCTATGGTTTAAAAGTGAAACTGTCAGACTTTTAGCAGTAGCTGCCATTGGAAACCTATGACTGCAGATTTTCTTCTTATAGTTTGATTCTATGAAAAGGACAGAGGACTGTGGAATGTATACAGTGTAGGAACTTGCTGCTGCTGCAATTTTAAAAAAGGATAAAGATCTTCAAGGTTGCTCATTTGGTAATCCAAATGTTAAAGGAATAGATAATTTGAAATTATTGGCCAATAACATCCAAATCTAGATTTAAAAATAGAATTGCTGAATCTTGATTATTTTCTCCAAGTAAAATTCCTGTATTCAGCATGAGACATTCAGGGAAAGATAAATTATTATATTATTATCTAAGTCCATTTTTCATATTAGTGATTATTTTTGCTTGTGCACTAGTATCCTGTCATACTGAAAGATGGGAAAATATATTAACAGGGGCAGATTTTAAAAAAAATATAATTTCATATTTTTGCTTAAAAATCTTTATAAGAAACCTAGCCTAAACATTTTGATTGTTTTTCACTTGTTAGGTTAAATATGTTTACATACCTTGAAAGTAAAAGGTTTAATAAAGGCAAGAACAGAAGTAAGATTGGTTCTGTAATTTCTGCTAAATTGAGTGCTCTAGTACAAATATTTCATAAAGCACTTCCTTGCTTTAATGTTTTTATAGATAAATTAGTCTAAACCACAGTCCTATTTTAATTCTTGATAAATGCAGAGTGTAGATGAAGCATTTTGGAATAATCAAGTAATCATTTCTTCCTTTTAATTTATTTTCATAGTCTGATTCTTTTGATATTGGATAAATGATTTTCCACAGATGTGAAATCTCACAATCTTTAAGATTCATTTTGGAGGCATGATCTCCTAAAGTTTCCAAGAATGTGAAATAAATAAAATTAACCATGGTCTTTTAGAATTGTTACTTAATATATAGAATGCAACATTGAATAGAATTCTCCAAAATATTTATTTTTAAATATGTCAAGTATGAGATGTTGAGAAAACTGTAATCTTAAATGTGAAATTCAAAATCCTTTGAGCATTTTGGGAGAAGCTTGAGCTTGAAACAAGAGGAGTTCCAAGTTCAAGACATTGAATTTCAAATTTGAAATGCTTCCAAAATGTTTGGAAAGTCCCATCTGGCATTTGACAAGGGATATTTTGTGAAAATTCACATTTAAAAAAAATCAGAAATGAAATGTTTGGACATTCCTAGAACAGAACAAAGTTTAATCAACAAAAGTCTACACAATGAAAAATCAATACCAGCTTATGACCTAAAGATACTAAAAACAATGTAATCGTGTTTAATTTGGGCTATCATCAATGCTTCAAATGAGATTTTTCTGCTTAATTTTTTAATTAAAAGTAGCGTATGAAGTAATGGATAATTTTGACTGTGAACAAACAGTCCAGAAACATTCTATTTTTTTTCTTCTTTCAGCCTGTGGGTTTCGTTAGCTTTGATAGTCGCTCAGAAGCAGAAGCTGCTAAGAATGCCTTGAATGTAAGTACATAGTATTAGTCTCAGTTAACTGGGTTGCTTTTTAACTATGGTTAAGTACAGGGATGTAAATACATACAGGGAAGAGGCACTGGACTATATTAAAATGGAGCTCTATTGTGTCTACAGAGTCATGTACTGCAATTCAAATGGGAATTTGAATTGAAATTTCAGATGGGATTGTTGCTTTGAATACTTATAAAAATGCCTTTGCATGTAGAAATGGTCAACTTTAGCAGAATAGAAACGAAACCAAAGAGGGGATAATTATACAATGTCCTGCATATAGAGGATTGATTTATATTTCTATGCTATATCTACTTCATCTGTCAAGTGTCCATGGAATAAATCAAATGATTTTGAGCTGCCAAATTGAGTGATGGTTGATTATGGGTCATCAAATTGTCAACTCTTAGTGACATATAGATAGATTTTATCCAGGATGATCTGTCCCCAATCAAGTTCATCCAGCTCACTTCTGTTTTTTTAATTTATTATTTATTTTATTTATTTATATTCCTATTTCTAAACTGCCCATCTCCCTTGGAGATTGGTTATCCTGCTCTTCTGTTTCCTTCCATCTCTCCCGGCATTATGGCTAGTTTGTTTATTTAAATTTATTTCTCAAGGGAGCTGTGTTTTACATAAAATGTCAAAATATGATAATTTTAGCCTGCTCACTCATGTGTTGTTTCATTTGTTTGTTTACTTGGGTTTTCATAGTTATCTTGGGAGTCTTTCCCAACACCACAGTTCAAAAATCTCAATGTTCTTTCTATCCTTTTTTTAAATCATACCCCATTTTAACTTCCCTAATCCATCACAAGAAAAACGATTGCTTGCACAATTCTTGTCTCTGTAAATATAGACATATCATAACATCTGAATATCTTTTCCAAGGCCTTCATTACCAGGATGATGATGATGATGATGATGATGATGATGATGATGATATCATCCATTCAGTTGAGGCCAACTCTTGGCAATTTTGTGGGCCTAGTCTCTCCACATCTTCCGATCTTGCACTGTTTCCTTGAGTTTATCTATGCTCTGGCTGGTGTCAGCTTTGATGGTGATTACCAGCCTACTAAGTGCTAATCTGCAATATATTTCTTGATTGATTATTCCTTTTTTATGTAGTTGATCCTACATAGAAAGCTATCCACAACTTCAGTATCTTCAGTGTTGCTGGTTGCTGTAGTCATTATTATTAGTTTGATCCTCTTTATATTTCATTGTAATTCCATTGACTGTCATTGACTGTCTGTAGTAGAACTTCCAGATTATTTGTATTCAAAGTACCATTGTTAACATAAACTAAGTTATTAATTTTCTTCTTCCAATTTTAAAACCACACACATTTTCTTTCAAACCAAATTTCCTCAATATACAATCCTGCATATAGGTTGAATAAATGGCAGGAGTGACAACTCTGTCTCACTCCTTTGCCAACCTCGAGCCAACCTGTTTTGCCATGTTCTGTCTGTTCTGATTCATAGAGGCTGCCTACTCAGGGCACCCAATCCACTTTTGGAGCGTCGGGCAGGCTCAATGATTCTGAAGAAGCACAAAATCATGCCCCCAATGGCTTCTCTTTTCCGTGCCAAAAGCTTTTGCAAATGGATGAAAGGCTTCTGGGGAGCGATCTTGCTCTGCTTCAGGCCTTCCGTCCCTTTGCAAAAGCTTTGGGTGTGGAGAAGCCTGAAGGAGCATGAAACTGCACTCCAAAGACTTCTCTCTTGTGGGAGTGGAGCTGTGTATGGACATGCACTTGCACGCCAGCGCACCTCTTGAATACCTCGGTTCCCTTCTCTCCACCCACCCCAGCTGGGCTGCCAAGCCAAAAAGGTTGGGGACCGCTATTCTAAGGTATCTTGAATGTTGACATCTCTACTATAAAGAATTTCCTATCTTTGTTTGATCTTTTTTGAATTATTTACTGTTTGCTTATAAGCATCCTTTAACATACCATTTTTAGGTTGGAACTTCTCTCTAAGTATGAGATCTTTTGGGAAATGTTCCTTGTTTTTCTGTCTCTGTTTCCATCTTTGATGTCTTCACAGATGCCATTGTAATATTGCTTCTTGTCTCTTCTAACAGTTCTCTGAAATTCTCTAATAAGTTACTTCTTGAAATCTTTGTTTTTCTTGACTTCTCTTCATGGCAATTTCCACCATCTGTTCGTACATCCACTTTGCTTTCTTCTGGTTTTATGGTCTTTGCTGTCTATTTTCACGTTCATCCTTAATAACATCTGTGATAATTCTGCAGTTCTTTGGTCTCCTATCAATGAGGTGCAGTACTTCAAAGCGATTCCCGATGTTCTCCTTGAAAATGATGGGCATATGCTCAAGGTATGTCATGGAAACTGGTTGGCTTCGTTCCTCCACTTTAGCTTGACTTGGAACTTGCTCATGAGCAGTTTGAGATTCTCTTCATAGTAAATCTCTGGCCACATCTTTACTGTTAATAACAGTCTTCCACTATATTACTTGTACCAGTAATGTAGCCAATTTGATATCTGTCTATTCCACTTGATGAAGTCCATGTGCTATATACAGCATTGGTTGTTTGAAGATTGCAATGGAGAAATCATTGGATTGACAGATGTGATAATCATTCTTGTGCTTCATTTCTGTTTCCTAGGTGACAGAGTCCAACTATGTTTTTTATTCTTTATTTCCAACTGCTACATTCCAATCTGTAAGCATAAGCAACACGTCTTGCTTATATGTTCTGCCAATTTAAGATTGACCTTAATTATTCAACTCATTAACTTTTTTTCTTCTGCCGCAGAATTGGAGCATAAACTTAGGTAACCATCATATTAAAGGGTAATCTGCAAAGTCTAATTGATATTACTTGGTCACTTACTGCATTGTAGCCAAGGAAAATCCTTGCTATATTTTTTTCTGACTATAAGAGCAATGCTATTTCTTTATTGTTTTTGATGTCCTGGATTAGTAAGCAGTATGATTTTCTGAATGGAAGTTTCCAATTCCACTCCATTTTAATTCTCTTATGCCTAAGTTTTCAATTGCAGTTGATTCATTTCAGTTTTTACTATGTTGAGTTTTACCATGTTCATGCTTCTTATTCCCATGTTCCATGAAAATTATGTTCTTTTAGTTACAGAATCTCCCTGTCTGCATTTCAACATCAGCAGCTCAAATCCTGAGAGCTTTTATGAAATTGCATCATAAAAACCATTAGTACTTTGAAAGATCCTCACGTTTCCTCCACAGCATATTGAATGCCATTTAACCTGAGAGGGCCATCATCTGGTGCCATGTCATCAATTATTTTATATTATCTATCTATATAGTTTTCTTGGTAAAATACAATGGTTTACCATTGCCATCTTTTGCACTGTATGGAATGATATTTTGCCATTATCTCTAAAGGGATGAGCTACTCCAGTATCTTCCTATACTGCTGCTGCCTGGTATAAGTACCTACTTCCATTAGCTGAGCAGCTGAGTTGATGTTTTCCACTTCTTGGAAGTATATGTTTTTTGTGTACATTCCAAGCATTCTTTATTCATCCCTCCCCAAGAACATCCCCTGTCATGATACAGCAAGATAGTAGAATTTCAGAGGGAAAGATGCAGTGGAGAACATACAGTTGAAACACTATTGTGGTATACAGAGAATGGAAGAGCAGCGTCCTTCATTCCTGCATGTATAAAGGAATAAGATTTATTTCCTAAACAGGGTAGACAACAGGGGAATTTTTGAGAAGTCAAGGAGCATTAAAATGGTAAGCATGACTGGGCAATTGAAGGGCCACCTTTTTAATGGCAAAGCCAGTACATGTTGGTGAGATAGGCCACTTTTAAATTCGGCCTAAATTACCAACAGGTAATTCAACACACATATGTTTATTGATGGAAGACACTGTGTTAGTCATTAACTTTGGTGGTTAAATAATCATAAGCTCAGTTATTAAGAGCTATTATTGAATATTTCTCCATCTCCTCCAAATGGAAGACCAGTCTAAGGCTTCCTAATAGCTCCATTTAGGTGAATGCTGCATACAGTCTTAATCATAACATCAGTGATTAGCAACTGTGTAAGATCGTGTTGCATCAACAAGTCCTCCACATGACTGCTTCCAATGAGTGATACCATGGGATGTCAGATCCTGATAATTCAATGGTGTCAGTGTTATAAAGTTATCAAGTGCTGTTACCAGATGGGGAAAATGCTAATATATACTGTAGGTATCCTAACTAAAAACTTTGTCTACTACTCATTCACAGGAATTCCTAATACTTTTAGTACAGAAACACCTTTAATTCTATTGGCAAATTTATTTAGAAAGGAATTAGTTAAAAAAAACACCTCCATTTCAGTACAATAAACAAATTGCTTTCTGTTGATGTCCTGATTTTTAATTCAACAATCCTCAACTTATCACCATTCATTTAGTGACTGTTCAGAATTACAATAGCACTGAAAAAAACCCACAAATTGTGAATGGTCATAGAACTATCACAGCATCCCTCTGGGCACATGATTCAAATTTGATTGCTTGGCAATCAGCATAGATTTACAGTGGTTGCATATTCCCAGGGTCATGTGATCACTGTTTGCAACTTCCAGCTTGCTTCCGAAAAGCAAAGTCGATGGGGAAAGCCAGATTCACTTAATGACCACACAATGCACTTAATGACTACATTCATTCGCTTAATGACCACAGCAGAAAAGGTTGTAAAATGGGCGCATTTCCAGTCCCAGTTGTAGTCATAAGTCAAGGGCTACTTATATAAATCTTACTGCTGGAAAATAACAATTACAATTTGAATTAGGTGATGTCATTTGTTTTCCATGTACTATAATGATTAAATGGAATACTTTAGTGGCACATACTTCAGAATTCTATAAAAATGATATTGCTAAGAATACAGTTCTTTGCACTATTGAGATAAGAATACAAGGTCTTCCCACTTGAGAAGGGGGAGAATCTGAAATAAAGTGCATCCAAATTCTAAACGGCCTCTCTGCATTCAGAATAAACACATTCAAATAGGGGAAAAATGGGTACAATCAATGGTGGTTTTTTCCAGAAATGTCTTAGGTTCTTCCAAACAGATGGCTTTTAGCATTATCGATCAAAAGACATTTGTGTTCAAAAAGCAATTAGAAAACATGAGAAAAATTACAAGTGAAAGATGTATGGAACTCCTATAAAACTACATTATTGCACCATAGAAGCCTCATCTTTTTATCTAAACATGCTACCCTGACTTAGGCCACCACATTTTTCTAAAATAAATTGTCTGCATAAACAAGCAGACATTGATGTTTTGATCCTTTTTGCAAACAGCCCCAAATTTGTTTGTTTTCAGGTTTGCATAACCAAAAAATGTGTGACATATGAAGTGAATAAAACAAATGTTGCAAATGGTAACTTGACTTCTAGAACTTTTATACATAATGCATTCACCATCATATAGCATTTTATAGAATAACAAAAAGGAGGTTTTGTTCTATAGAAGTTACAGTCAAAATATTGCCAAAACACATGAGAAGAGGGTTAAAAAAGGGTTAAAAAATGAATTGTAGTTCAAAATTAGAATTAGACTACAGTTTAAATTCCTAGGCTTTTTATTATTTAGGGATGGGAGTTAGCTGGTTCTGCAGGAGGTTTTGTAGGGCTTCTTTTCACTACAGTTTTCTGTAGTAGGCACATAGGAATTGCCATTTATCCTTTATAATATATCATAGAGCTGCAGGCTCTATGTGGCTATGGAGTGAGATAGCAACTTTGCACATTTTCTTTTCTCTTTTTTATATCACAAATAGTTGACAAGGGCAACCAAGGTGGTATAGATATTTGAGTAAGAGCTGTGTGAAGTTTATTTGCAAGCCTCTCATTTTGTATGAAAGAGATCTTTGATAATTGGTAGCCTGTAAATCTTTAGACAAATGAGTAACAACTCCCTTTTTTCCTCCCACATCTCTAAACTATGGTGTCAGCAAGCCTTTTTCTTTTTCTTCTTCCCTCCACCTTTGTACTGCTTATCTTCTCCCAGGCTGACACGTATGTTTGTGTTGGAGATTCATTACCACAAATGAAATACAGCTCAAGATGAGACAAGCTTGCTATATGACTAGGAAAAGACTTATGAGTATTGATATGGCTTATGCATGATTAAGTTACTCTGGCATAGGGCCACTGAATATCACATGAAAAGTGTATCAGACATTAGTATGGTGCACTGTGAACATTGGTTCCAAATAGACAGTCATGCAGGAATTTTGCTATCAAGAAATGTTTCATTCATCCTGTCATCAGATTGCAAATCCAGATAGATAAGATGCAGCTGACATGCTCTGAAAAAGTAGTTGCTGTTAACAGACTTCAGAATAATTCACATACAGATCGACTGAGTATATATATATTTAATTACTTCTTTTGATTAATAGTACTGAGCATGTTTAAAGAAGGGTACCCGGACACAATACTGCATTCCTGAACATCTCTGATGCCCACCAAATTTCTAGCTTCAGCTGATTTATAATGTTTTTATTTTAGAACCTTCTTAAATGAGAAGATGGATAGCTGCAAAACCACGTCTCTAACATCAGTTACAATAACCTCTTTGGGTTATTGTAAAAAAAAAAAGTATAGGTTGGGGAAATCTACATACTACCCTTGCACCAGTATGAAGATGGTTTAGAGCATGGGTGTCAAACTTGATCATGTTGCATGAGGTATCACGATGTATCACAATGTTTTTTGCCTTTGTGGAGCTGGGGTGGGCATGGCCTGTGCGTGACGCATCCAGCCCGCAGGCTGCCAGTTTTAAACCCTGATTTAGAGGATGTATCTGTGTTCTATCAACTGTATCTTATCATCCATCTAAATTAGAGGAAGCCTGAGGGCAGGTTGATTTCTCTATTCTGGAAATGGTATTTTCCCTCTTATCTCATCTGTAGAATGTGGCCAGTGTAGTGTATATAGCTGCTAACGGAAGAGTTAGCTTGAAAAGGTATATTCCATGTTGATAAACCTGTAGCTCCAATAGGTTCTGATGGTTTCCTGTGGGACCAGTTCCTCCTTCTGTCTTCCCAAAAGCCTCTTCTCTTACCTGTTTACCCTGGCTTCTACAGCCCTCACCCATTTTTTCTTTTTAAAATGGATAAGCCAGTTGGTCACCCTAGAGAATGCAAATCCTTGAAATTGATTTGTCTGCCACTGCTTAAGGCATGTAATTGGAAGTATTACTGAAAGGACTTGTCTCTTATATATGTCTTTTGGCCTGCCTAGCTGGGAATCTACTTCTTAGTGGCTATTGCTCCCAAAAATCATGGTTCCTACTTCCTTTCCACATGTAATGTTATTAGAGTACGTACTTTGCAGTTCCCACACTTTGCCCCAGCTAAACTCTTTTCTCAAACTTCAGCTGATCAACTAGCTGCACTAGTTCAGACAATCACTAGGTGTCAGACAACAGGGGTAAAAAACTCTTTGCTGCCTTCTAGTGGTCACAAGATCAGATGGTTAACTATATTTTCAAGATTTTTTTTTAAATGCAATCAGATGACAGAATTATGGAAAAATAAATGGCGCATGGAAGGTGTTGTGCATGGAGATTTTTTCAGGATAGAGGTTTGGTGGGGCTGGAATTTCAGCAGAGCTGGCCATCAGTCATAACCTTTCAAAGCTTAGAATGTTATGCGTTAAAACTGCATTGATAGTAGGGTATGCAACAAGGGCATGTTATGGGAGCCCTTTAGGGCAGCAGGATTCCCTGTGATAGGCTGGAGTATAGTAAAACAGCTTTGTAGATCTCCTTTTTAATTTTAGAGCAACACATTAGCCTCTGAAAAATAAAATCTGTGTGTACAGAGTTAACCTCAGCATAGGTGGTTATTAAGACGGTTCTTTTTCCTTTTTGAGTTCAGAGAGTAATCCTTCATACTAGAATAAAAGTATACGGCAAGGACTCAAGATTTTAGTCTATGTTTCTATCTTCATTTTTAATGCCCAATCTGTTTGGCCCTGGTAATCTCCAGGGATATGAGGAAACATAGCAGGATACAGACTACCGTATATGGTGCTGATGCTAAAGATGTTTTAGGAATGTGACTTGCTGAAAAGCCTATGGCTCCAGATTTTACTGCCAAACAAATTAGGTCATTTAAATTTCTGAGGTTTTAAAAGGATGTTGAGACTTTAATTTGGAACAAGGCATTCTGTATTGTTATTTTTTTGTTCAATGGCTCAGATTCCCACACAGTTTAATGACAGGCTTGAAGAAGTATGGTATGTTTTCAGGTGCAATTTTTTTCTGCATTAAAATTAACTGGTAAGATGTAATGTACATATCACAATGTACAGCCCTACTGGATGCAGAAAACACAACGTAGATTGAATGAAGAGTGAATTAAGCACCATGAAATGCATGTTTTCTTCCCAATTTATTTCAAGGTTCTTTCCCTGGACTAAAAGATCTTTGCATTAGTCATATTCTGCAGGATCAGAAAGTAAAGCTAATATCCATCCTGTCCAGCTATTATGATGTCCTTGTTTTCTTCTTTGACATATTATTAGCATTCCTGAAATTTGCACATCGCAGAATCCTCCTTGAACTGTGGAGGATTTAACTGATGATTAACTGAAGCATTCATCAGATAAGCAACGGACAAATGTCTGTCAAAAACATGGCCAGGAATCCTGGCTGGAGAGGATTGTATGTGACTACTGCTCAGGTTACAGCAGAAAATACTGAATAGGAATTTCAGTGTTTTTCTCCATAATTTATGTGTCTTTCAGTTGCTTTTTTTTTTTAAGCAGAAAGCTCTTATGGATCAGTGCTTGTGCCTTGTATATTACTGTATTATTAATAACCCAGTAAGTATTATCTCACTCTACCTCCTTAAGGGCCTTGAACATTGTTAGTGTGCCTCTATATGCTCCTCATCGGCCCTTTGCACATGAAAGGGCTGCCTAAACTTAGAATGGCCCTACACATGTATGCCCCCACAATGCTAGGGAGCTTGTGGGTCTAAACAGAAGCTCACTCCATCAACGTTTTGCTCAGCTGCTGCTCGGGCAGCAGAAATGTCACACAGATTGCTTGGCAGTTTTTACTCTAAAGCTACAGGGAGGACAGTTTCTCAGTGGTGTCATCTGCTCAGAGATACAGACTTCCTGCTGTAGCACCCGGTCTCTCTTCTGCCATCATTCTTGGCTGTTCTATGAGGCCGCTTGGTCACTCTGTTGCACATAACTGAAGCTCTTAAAATTACCTTTTCTCTCTAAAGAAAAGAAAACAAGCATCGGAGGGAAGGGCAAGGGCGGAGCATGGCACTTGCTGCTGCCATCTTATGTGGTTCCCCCGTTGGTTACCACAAGGGAACACTTGTCAGAGCCAAGGAAGCACAGAGGACAAAGATGACAGTAAGAAGGAAACTCTTACATTGAATCGAGAGAATTGCTGGGCACATATGGGGGAAAGCCAGCAGGATCTGAAATGGCCTTCATTAAACAATGTCACATGCTTACGTTTTGGCTCTGTCTTCATATCTCATTGCCCACAGTGTTTGCCTGTAATGAAAGTAGAGCTAGCATCTTCAAGGTATAGGGGAAAAAATCAGGAAGAGTCTGGTAGCTCCTTTTCTGACTAACAAGTTTATTAAAAAGCATACACTTTTGTGAGCTTCTGCTGCACTGCTGCAGCAGACAAAAGTCTTATGTCGTTGTGAGAGGCAGTGCCAGACTCCTCCCGATTTTTTTTGTTTCCAATAGACTAACAAAGCTTTGTTCCTACAATGTCCTTAGCTTATGAAAATATTATATCAACTCAGATTATTTGACCATCCACATAGATTGGTTGATTCATTTGATTCATATATATGCTCATCTCACATATGTGTAACTCACAGCAAATAAAATGCATCAACAAAAAAAGCATAATACAAGGGAAAAGCCAACCAAACATATAAAAGCATTTTAAAAACCAAGTTTAAAAAACCATAACACATATTCAGCAAGCACGATAGAAAACAGAGCCTTCAGTATAACCATTGAATAGGCTTTGCATCAAAACTGGATTCCCCAGAAGTGTCAGAGCCAATTTAATTTCTGGGGCAATGTTTCTCAACCTTAGCAACTTTAAGATGTGTGGACTTCAACTCTCAAAATTCTCCAGCCAGCATGATGGATAGGGAATTCCGGGAGTTGGAAGTCCACCCATCTTAAAGTTGCTAAGATTGAAAAACACTGCTCTGGAGGGTTGATGTTCCAAAGGGTAGTTACTATGACAGAAAAGGCTCAAAATTAAGGCTGGATTGATTGAGGGTTTCTGCAACTTCCTCCTTTTTGAGTCAGCTGATGTACACATTTCCCGCTGTGGTCAAATAAGGCAATGCTCTGCCTTCTCTCATACTTATGATCAGGCTGGTTAAATAGCCCCCAAGTCCAGTGGTCCTGTGTGCAAGAAGGCAGTGATGTTACAAAGAAAATATAGTATCATCATCTGCAGAATAGGTTCCATCAAACCTCTCCCTAGGCTTAACCCCACAGTGCACTGCTCCATCATACGTCCTGCAGTTCTATCAGAAAATAAGATTTTAAAAAAAACTTTAAATGTTTAAACTTTAATTTTTTTCAGCATTGTGTTTGTAAGTTATCTTTAAGCAGAAAGACACATAAAACAAGATTAAGTATTGATCAATTAACAAAAATATGTGACCAAAGGCTCTAACCAGCATAAATAATAAGAATTTACTGTAGTTTGAAAACTCCTTACCAGCACAGCCAATCTGTTAAATTATTTATTCTAGATCTAAATCTCATGCAGGTATACAGCTACTCTGTCTGCAGATGGAGGCTGATAGGATTTTACATTCCAAAATTCTAAATCACAGGAAAGAAGATCCTCTCTTTGTGATTAAGATTTTCGGTAAGGTCATATTCAGGTTCTTCCCCCCACCCCCAACTGTATCCATGGGTTTACAGTATAGTAGGACATGAACCAGATGGCAAAGGAAATGGCGAGGGTAAAGTTAAGCAAAGCAATTTGCACATCAGTGCTTGATGTTTCATTTATATTGTCATTCCTGAAAACCAAGATGAGTTCATAACCTCCGAAAGAGATGGCCCTGTCATCATCACAGGGAAACAATCCCCAGTGGCTTCTGCAAAGAAGAAGGAGGCTTTGCAGCACAGGGAAATGTTATTCTCTTATTGTCCACTTTTTCTTCATAGGATAGGTGGCCTTGATAACCTTTTTGAGGATTAGCCCCGTTAGTCTTGGAGATGGGAGTTTGCAGTTGACAATAAAGTACACACATTTTATTGAGGCTTTCTAAACCTGGGACTCAGATGGCTGAATATTTAGCCCAGGAACGTCTCTTTCTCAAGTGGAACTTCAATGCTTATAATTGCCATTTTACACAACCTTATTAATTCTAACTTTTGTCTTTAATGTGTTTGAGGGGATTTAAAACACAGTTGACTAGACTGTTATGTTTTTAATT
Source organism: Oxyrhabdium leporinum (assembly GCA_032468155.1). NCBI lineage: Eukaryota > Metazoa > Chordata > Lepidosauria > Squamata > Cyclocoridae > Oxyrhabdium > Oxyrhabdium leporinum. The sequence continues at coordinate 113,065 of JANHFL010006688.1, read as the reverse complement.
AAAAATGAAGAAGAGGAATTCAAGCTTGCTTTGCTGCTTGCTTTTATTTTACCTTCACCCTTTCTTTAATTACTTAATTTTGAGGATCCTCATCATGATCAACATGTTATTGCTCTTGTTTTCTTCTCTTACTTCCTTTGGTGGTTAAGGAGAAAGGGAATGATCAGTTGCTTCTGAAGAAACAGATCACAGTCAACTCTTTCAACGTAGGATCTTCCACAACATACAACATAATGCTGGAGCTGAGATCAGTATTCATAAAATAAAGCAAAATCTCTCAGCTTTATAAAGCAGTCCAGACAAGAGGTACACCCAGAACTATTAACTTTATTGGAAATTAACACCTGATTGCCAAGGCCATTCCCACATTCCAGTACAAAATCTATACTGCATCTGGCTTCACTAATCCAAACCTGTGGTCTAATTTCTTGCAACTCAACCCAAATTTCTAAATGATGGCTCTTCTTTTCTTAATCTGGCCTGTAGACAAGCATAGAAAATTCCCCCATCTCCTGTTCAGAGAAAGAGGAAGGTGAAAAGGAAAATTGCTCAATCAAGACCTCCTGGCTGCTTCTGCTAAATGTGTGGAGCATAGTGAGTTTTAATTACATGTTTCTTTTGTCCACTACATATGTAAATGCAGCCCTCTAGCTTACTTTATGGTCCAATGTATTGTGCAAACTTACAAAATGGATTAATCTAATAACAGTGTCTTGTACATACTTGGTTTTTATGGTATATACTCAAATAAGTAACCATATACACTAAACTAAGCACAATAATACTTAGATGAACCATACTTTGTAAAGGGATAACTAAACTTCATCTACTCCAGAAACTTCAAATACTGCATTCCTGTATTTCATCCAAGGGCAAAAACATAGATATTATCTCTCAACAATGAACTCAATCCAGCAGAACAGCCAACATAACTCTTGTCAGCCAAACAAGAGAATATCGCCAAAGAACCAGAAAACACAGAAATAGAATAAAAATTATTTTATTCTTTTGAATCTACAATATGTAAAATGTATTGCAAAGACATCATGTAACATTTATTTATTACAATCTTTTTTACATGTTGTTTACTTTAAATGTACAATAGCTTTCAATAGTAGATGAAAAAACCTTCCCCAAATCCAAAATGCAACATTTTAAAATTATATGAAATATATAATACTATACACACACACACACACACACACACACACAACTATATTGTAAATACATTCCTGAAAAGTGCTGTGAAAGAGGGAAGTCAACACTCAGAAGTCCAACTAACCACTACTATAGCCAGAATGTAGGCCAAAATGTCAGCTTGTACCCATGTCTGGTCTTTCTTGTCTTTTACCATCATTACAACAAGCATCTTTATAGGTGCTTTATCTTCCTGAGCTCCTCCCTAAACCATGACCCTGTTAAAAATCAGCCTGAATGTTCAGATTCAGAAGTTGAATATTTGACCAGTCTGAGTCTCAGCCTGGGCCAAAGAAATTAGCTAAAGAGAGCACACCTGGGGAGACATAGAACTAGGTTGAACTAGCTGATCAGAGCCTTAAAATATACTGTTTTTAAAAATGTTTTTAATATTTTATTTGTACACAGCACAGCATACTTTTGTGGGGGAGATGGGTGCTTTTACAATTTGATTGATTGAAGTGGGGGGAGAGGGAGAGAGAGAGTGTGTCTTGAGTTCAACAACACATTCCAAATTAAGAAGAGCACCAGGAATCAAGTTGTCTGTCTGAATTGAAGAAGCATGACTCCACAAATTAAGTCAAACTGGTAGGAAAAGACACAGCAGCTTGACTGCTTGTTGGTACAATCAATATTCCATCTCCTTGCTTTCTTCCCTCTCTGTGTTTTGCTTTGGATTTTGTTGGATTATCTGTTTGAAATTTGGGCTGGAACCTGTTTTCTCTGCTCTTTCTTGGATCATTGCTGAACTGTCTCTCTGCTATCTGAAAAGTAACCTTTTGTGTTTTCATTCTTTAAGCAGAAGGTTGTAGTTTGCAACATGTTTATATTCTTACAATTAAGGATTTATGACTGCAATAAATACTTTGGTTTTTTTAAATCAAAAGCTAGTTATTTGTTTGTAATTGCTACCACAGAAAAGACTCCACCCCCAGTTTCTTAGAAAGGTCACTTGGTAGCAATACCAGGGAATTGCTTTCTTATCACTGGGAAATTTCCCAAATGACTGCTGGAAAAAAATCAGTTCTATAAGATGGGGGGGGGGATCAATTTAATGGGTCTGTTCTCTACATGAGATCAGTGGTGGCTATGAATATCACAATAATTGGCTGTTGACCAAATGCATGACGACCAACTGATGTTAATGTGCTCTACTCTCAGATCAAAAACTAATTTCAATAAGGTGAAGAGCAGACTGACTTGGACTACAGGAGTTAGTACTGTTATGAATTAGCTTTATTTGTAGTCATGTACTCCTGAGTTCACTGACTCGACCTTCATGGAATGGAGGTCCTCCAGCACAAATAACTTGCTAGAGTCAACCTTTAGCCTGGCAATGAGGCTGAAGAGGTCAAGGAAGGAGTAAATTGCTGGTATACCAGCAAAAACTTCCAGCTGCACATAGAACCTCAACTTAGCCACCTGCAGAACAATACATCATTGTCAGATTCTCAGGAAATTATTGGTACCACCATTTCTGCCCTATTCTGGAGTTGAGGTTAAGGTACAGAGAGATTACTCCATCCTTGCCTAGCCAGGTCTCACTGACACATGCCACATCTCCAACATCAGATCACGAAAGAGCAAATCTTTTCACAAATCATTATGACATTCATTAGAATCAACCTGAGTCTAAAGCTTCCTGTAATCTGGTAACAAAGAACATGCTGGGTTGGGTCATATAAGTCAAAAGGTGGGAAAGAAATGAGGTGTCTTCTTCCCCCTTCCCCTGTAACTAGCAGATCCCTGCCTATCACCTCCACAATCCTTCTATTACTCTTCAACCTTTCGAGCATCCTACTTGCCCCTTCACTCAATCACCTCCCTTCACTTGCATCATTTTAACAGCCTACCTGCAGCTATTCCTGACTGAGGGGTTTTTAAAGGGTTTTTAAAGTTTTAAAGTAATTTGTTACACTGTTTTAAATAGTTGTTGTGA
>JANHFL010006688.1:68861-109829 GCA_032468155.1 Oxyrhabdium leporinum | reverse complement strand
TTGTTGTGAACCGCCCCGAGTCTTCGGAATGGGGCGGTATATAAATTAGATCAATAAATAAATAAATAAATAAATATTCTAGCAGGTAAAAGCAGGCTGGTCCTTCTCAGAAAAACTCCAGGTTTTAGCCTTCTCCCTTCCCTCCCTGAGAAGAGACACATTTATACTCCACTCTTATTCTCTGAACTACTTCCTCATGCATAATTTGAATGACTTGAATAGTTTTTAAAGGTAGTTGATAAAGATGATCCTTCCAGAAGAATATTTATATGCATCCATTACTTGGTGATGTCTTATTGCCTTAGAGTAGCATTTGCTAAAAGCCTTGCATATGCCTGCCTTTGAACCCTGATCTCATTTGTGACAACTGAAATTTTAACATTTTTAGTTCTTTTGAAGATGATTAGATTGTTGTCCTTGACATATTATGGTTCACTTGGGAAGAACAAACATGTAGTTGATAATGTTTGGATCTATTTGTTCACACCAGGGCATATTTTATGAGATGTAGCCTAAGGATAACTTTTATATGCTTATTATAAGTTCAGTTTATTTGTTTGTAAACATGAAATTAAGTATTGTTATGATCTATCTCCTGAATATTTTTAGTTCTTTGGTTTTGTTTTATCTAAATGTTTTTCAGTTGAAGTTGGCCTTACACCCAATTTAAAACTTCTTGATTACCTCAGTAGGATTTATGATACTGCTTTGGTTAAAAGTAAGTCTTTTTATGCTGCTATATCAAGAATTGGTCACATGCATTCAATATTATCTTGGGTCCTTCTATCTAGTTGCAATAGTTTCAGCTTATTTGGTAAATTTGGGTCTTCTCAATAACTTAGTACTTTGCAATGGTCTTTTCAAAAATGTTTGTTTCTTTTTCTTATACAAGTTGTCTGGTTTTGTAATACACAACATATTTATTGTTTGTGCAAAGCTTTATGAAGGTTTATACATAATGAAAAGTGATTTAGAATTCTGCTAAACCAAATATTTCATCACTAATTTCTTCCTCTCCTTGGTCTGGGTTAATATAAAATAGTAATAGTCCTATAGTATAATATTATAACATGAGATAATATTAATGGTAATCTGTGCTGTCTATCAAGTATTTTATTTGGCAAAGATTACAGAGCCTTTAAACACATGCTGTTACTTGGTAGAGCTCAGAAAATGGCATCTCTTTCATCTTGGATATCTTCACTTTGAAGCTTCTGCTTTGTTGTAATGCTGTTGCTAGCCTTGTCAGTCAATTTGAGTGTACCTTTAGTGCAAAATTCAGTTTAGCTGATACACCAAATGATTCTTGTTATTTTATTTTCTTTCTGCAAAAGGGAATTCGTTTTGACCCAGAAATCCCTCAGACGCTCCGACTAGAGTTTGCAAAGGCCAATACGAAGATGGCTAAGAGCAAATTAGTGGGAACTCCTAATCCCAGCACTCCTGCCACTCCCAATGCAGTACCTCAGTTCATTACCAGAGAGCCATGTAAGTGATGGAGTTTCGTTGTTAAATTAGAAAACTGACGTATGCATCTTCAAGAGCAGAATGTTTAGCAAATGGCACCACATTCATGCGTAGCTATTTCAACAGGGGTTTATTTCTGTTTTCCTTGTTGCTATGAAAATGATGAATATGGGGATCTTGGTTTGGGTTTTTTTCAGTTGATGGATCATTTGAATGCTTTTCTCAGTGCCTACGTAGGCCACCGGCATGCAGCTCCTCCTTCAACCTCAAAACAAAGCTTTGGTTCTCTGAAGAAATCTTGTCATTTAATCAGACAATGATTCACTTTCTGTAACGTGGGTAATATTTATGGAGCATTTCTAAGAAGAAAGCTATCAATTACAGCAACAATCTGTGTCTTAGAATGAATTGCACCATGATATGTGATGGAAATGTGTACATTTGAGTTGGATGTGTATGTTTTCCTGGTCATGGGTATCCACAGAGGTTTCTTACTTTCATAAAAATGCTGGTTGAGGCTTGCAATGCAACACAGACTTTGTCAGTTTCACCTTCCTTCTTGGACATTGCTGCTGTACACAGTCATGGCATTTCCTTTAAATCTTCAGTCAAATTGCTTTATTCCTCCTAGACACCTAGTGAACGTGTCAGGGAATAAGAGAAGAATATGGACGAGTAACTAATAAAGCAAGGATGTAGAGGCTAAGTGTTTATGAATCGTTCTTGCATAGAAACGTCCATGTATATATCAGGGCATTGCTCACAAATTACCTAGAGTCAGAATGTTTAATCAAATGACCAAGTTTGCCAGTAATGACAAATTATTCAAAATGGCAAATTGTTTCTTATGAAAATATGCTTGCAAATTTGCATGGCTTGCAAAGAGAGCATGTCCACACCGCATTTCACTTTGCTATATGAGTAGCTTATTAAGATGGAGCAGCTAAGGATTTTGCTATTGCTTCAGGTAGCAACAAAATTGCATCCATCGCACCAACAGTATTTTTGTTTGCTTCAGAACGGCAAAACAAGGATGATACTATGGTGTGATGTTACAGATCAGTTCACAGAATTAATAGAACTGTGGCGTTAGATCAGACCTCTGCAATATGCAATATATGAAAACTAATTAAACTATCTGGTTTAACCCTCTTCTTAACAACTTCCAACGATGGAGAATTCATAACCTCTGTTAGTGGTCTATTCTATTGTTGTACAGAATTTACAGGCAGGACATTTTTCTTTAGATTTAAACGAAATTTTAAATGTAATTATACCCCTTATTTCTGGTCCCACACTCTGTAGCATTGGAAAATAGTTTCTGTGTGCCTGAATATTGATATCATATTGATATTGATATCATGTCTCCCCTCAGTCTTTTTCTCTTTTTCCCAATTTGAAGAACTCCACATAAGGCATGTCCCCAGATCTCCTTTATTATCTTTGTTGTCTTCCACTGACCTTTTCTAACTTGTCAATATACTTCTGGAATGTGGTACCCAGAATTGTGGAAGATACTCCAGATGTGATCTCACTGCTTGTCACTTACCCTCCTTCCTGAAATTTATTTAGGATTTTTTTCCCTATTTTATTCTTTTTTGTTTTATTAGAAACTATTTTTTTCTCCTGCCTAAAATAATCTCATATTCTGTAGTTAGAAATATGGATTTATGAACAGCTCTGACAATTATCAGGGACTACCAAATTTGCTAATAAATACTTCTATAAAACCATATCCCATATGTTCCTTGGCTGGCTATTTGCTGCTGTGTATAGAGTATACAGTCATATGGTGTGGAATTATGGGGGTTCTGAAAAGGAAATTTGAAACTAAGCAAATAGATCTGGTATATGTTTATGTAATTTTGCATATTTTTCAAGTTTATAGTTTGCTTGTTAGAATTGTGAAAGAAGTAGCTTGAAAAAGCAAATGAAATGTTCAGACATTTAGGATTTCCAGTTTTGGTAAAGATTTTATTTAATGGAATGACTGAATTGTTATCCTTGTAACTGGAATCAAAAATAGTTCTTGCTCGCAATGTGCTTGTTTGTTTCCTTTGTGGCAGAATTGACCCTGAACAAGTAGAATTTTGCATGACTTTAGTTTTGCCAGAAACAGCAGTAGGACAAAATAAACAAGAGAACAGACCATAAATAACAATGAGTTTTATCATGCTGCCTTAAATTCTCTTAAAATTCTCTTCTGTCTTCGGTAGATCCACGTAGTTTAAAATCATAATAGAGAATGTGCACCTTGATCTGACAATCAGTGTAACTTTTTCAGGACATCTTTGATAACTCGCACACCCCAGTATCTTTTTATTTTCACAATTTAGTTTCAAAGTCCCCTTAAGAAGCCTAAAGTTAATGTTTATTGTAGTAGCATCCATATTTTACTCCATCTTTGTATATTGCACTGGATAGGTTCTCTGCTTCCCCAGAAGCTTACAGCTTAAATGCCAGCAGAGGAAAGACAACAGAGAAAGAATGAAATGCTAGAGGCAAAAGTAATAGAAGAAAGTGTGAGTACAGCTGCATTGTTTTGAAAGTTTCCAAAAGTTTTATTGGAGTAGAAAAGAGACTGGGAGCTTGGATGTACAAAAATGCTCCTTGGTGTTGCTTACTTGTTAAACTCCTCCCATGTGACATCTTATGGATGAGGTTAGGGAATGGTATGAGTGTATTTATAAGCTTGTTCCCTTCCCAATCTTAGGAATGACCACAGGCCTTTGGAATGGATGATAAAGGGAAGGTTGTTTGCTTTAGCTCTTGCCAACCTTTTCTTGTTTATCTTACTTTCAAATTGACAGCATGCACACTTAATCTTTTATACAATTAAAATGCATCTTTGTCAGCCCCACTGAAATGAAACTCTTTAGGCTATTCTTGAAAGTTTCTCTGTTGTTGGTATAGGGCAGGCTGTGAAAAGAGATTTTCACAGAAAAGAAGAAAAAGGATTTTTTAAAAGTGACATAAAGCTGCTTCTAAACAAAGTCTCTTGCAGTGAGTTTCTCTTCTGTCTATAGATAAGACACTTGCCACCACATAAGGATACACAAATTGTTAAGCAATATTATTAAGAAGGATCAGGGAAGGCAGCTCCGTCCGAAAGACAAAAAGAAGGGGAACCTGCCACAGGTCAATACCTTATCCTTGGATTGCTGTTCTCAAAAGTGTGAGGACTAGTTGTAACAGCAGCTTTTCCCATCTGCTGCTTCCTATTCCTGTTGTCTCTCCCAGTTGTTCTGGTTCTTGGGATCTCTCTTGCAGGGTTTCAATAGATGCTGTACTGTATAAGTCATTAATGACAGATTTGTGATAAAGTCGTGTTCCACTGTCTTGTATCAGTTCAGAAATACCAATAGTTTGTGATAAAGCAAAACTGAGATTGAACTAATGCTAAGTAAAGATTCTTTTTCTAGTGACTCTAGTCAATATATATGTGTGTGTGTGTATGTGTGTGTGTGTATCTTAGTACCTCTCAGAAAAGACAAGCAAACGTATGTGTTCTATCCTGATGGGCTGATTTTGCTGCTGTAAAAAAACCAACTGAGTCTTACATGTTTTCCATTTTTGCTTGTGGTATTTGATAGATAGAGATGTTTGTTAGATAGTCACTGAAAATGACAGGCTCAGTGATGGAAAGGGTAAATTAGTGCCAAGGATTATTAGGGAAGGATTTGATAATAGGCAGAGATACTAGCATAACTGATAAAATTGCATTTGAGTTACTGCATATTGTTTGCCCCATGTCAGAAAGTAGATCATAGAATTGGAAAAGTTGCAGAAAAGGGCAGTTACAATGATGAGTTGGTTATAAAATCTTCTGTTCAAGGAAAAAATGAAGCTGATATCAAGATTCATTGTGCCTACTTTGTGTCCTTATTTCAAAACAAAGCAAGAAGAAGCAGTGCCTTTAGGTTGTTGGCCCTGATAAATAGCTTGAACACGAAGGTTTAATACTGCAAAATTAGAACCACATAAATGTACTCCTTGCTCTGTAATTAGCACTTCGTATGCTTCATTTTGATAGATTTAGATTCCTCCCCACTTCCTCCCGATTCTTAATAGTTGATTATTTTCATTAGGTAGCTCACATGAGGTAATTATTGATTAACAATGGAAGTTGATTTCATTTCAAAATAGCTGAACAGATTTACAATGACAAAGCTATTGGGGTTTTAAAGGTTAAATTGTGCCAAGTAAACAATAAACAACCAGACTCACTGCATTAAAGGCTGCTTGTTTAAATGGATGCAAATTTTTGATATAATACAATAATTGATAAACAATGACAGGAATTTCAATAGAAGAAAAACATATCACATTGAATATTTGGGGGAAATCTGGTTTTATTGCTGGTATATTAGTATTGATTACTAAAATGGATAGTTCATTGTCTAAGAATTGTTGGAAATGTAATGACCAGGCTGGATCATAGTTCTATATTGGGTTGCAATGTTTCAAAATTCAAAAATTTCTGAATGTGATTTGTAAATAACAAAATGAAACAAAGTTTAAAAGCTGATTTTCCTTTCCAACTTGATACTTTTAATTAAATATTACTTTTCCACAAAGTGCATTGAACTGCATGGATACTTTATGCTTCCTAAATAGAAATTCCTACAATTCTTAATCTCATTTTATGATTTTTTGTAATGTTTTTGGTATTGATATTTAATGTAGATATTTGGTACTGATGCTTGAGTTCTAAGCAATATGTGGTAGTTTTAAAAATACTGTAGTATATTTAGTTGTTTAAAACTAATCAAAGAAATATTTTTAAAACCCTATTTCTCTCATGCCTACAAATTCCCTTTTTATTCAATTTGTATACATTTCATTCTTTCTTCTTTTGTTGGTATGTGCCTTTTCCCCTTTTCCTTTTTTCTCTTCTTAAAAATACTTAATAAAACATTTTCTGAAAAATAGTGCAGAACTTTTCAGTCTAGGTGTCATTGATCTTTGCATTTTATACCGACTGCAACTTTTAAAGTGTTTCCTAATGTATCCATGTAGAACAAATTACAGTAATCAAAATGGGATGTAACTGAGGTTAGATAACCTGATTAGTGGAAGAAGGATCACAAGTGGCCAAAGCATTATCCAGTGATAGCTGAGAACCTTTCTCCACCGTGGATCTGCCTTTCAAGGGGAATGAAGTCCAATCCCAAATAGGCTGAGCATTATGAGTCCTATTCCTTGCTTGTTAATTTAACCTCTATCTTGCTTAATATTTACTAAGTCCATGTCAGTTTGTTCTCTTTCATCTAGTCCATTATTGACATTAGGCAACATTCAAAGATACTGATTTCTTTCTTGGAATGAGTTGATAAGGAACAATTTTAAATGATCTTCTCAAGCAATTTATATAGTTGTTCAACTGTTTGTCGATGAAATGGAATCCATTTGCAGCTCTCCTGCAGCATGAGCTTATATTGCACAAATTAGGTGGTAAAATGGCCAAATTTTAACAACAAAAATTGTGGGCCTTGTATGGATTTAAGGATCAGAAACAGAGTAACTTCCCACAACCATTCCCAGCCTTAATCCCTAGCAAGTAGACAGCTGCATACAATCAGAACTGGAGGACTATTGGATATAATGTCTATTGTCTAGTACGCAAGACGAAATTCCTAAAGATGAAGGTCATGCCGCTTCCTTAACTTCCGAGTTTTTCAGAGCACACATTGGCCAATGAATACAGCTTTCCTCTTTTCTCTCATCCAGGTCTCAGCAATGTACACCAAGTCAGATCAGCACTTCCATCTGAGATTAAATCTTGGATAATGGATAAAGTTGTGAACTGCACAATTTTAAGAGTGGAGGTCCAATTCATTATTTATTTCTTTGATTCCTTTATTTCCTAAACTGCCATATAAAAGAATAGAGGCCAGCCAGCTGCTTTATCTTAAATGGCTAGATTTCAGTCTCCCATCATGTCTCCTTATAGTAGCTATTACTTAAATAAGGCTGATCTGTTTGCCTAGGATTTTGTAAGGATTGGAAAAATACATTTTGTACAATGTAACATGCAACAAAATGCCAGGACCTATAATTTTATATCTTTTGTGAGAAATATTTCTGAATAAATTTTTAGTTTCTAAATATTGGTCATTGTTTTTGGCTTAACCAATTCGTTCTATATTCATATGACTTTCTTTTTGTTTACTTTTAATTATTTGATCATGTGTTTCAAAGGCTGTGATATTATGAATAATGTGATTGTTCTTAGAGTGATGCAGATTCTTGTGTTGGTAGGGTTATTATAATGTCCAAGCCTAGGAGTAACTATCAGGAACAGTATTTTTAAAACTCTCCCTTCATAGAAATATTTTCAGATGAACATATCTGCTACTGTTTCTCATTTGCCAACAGTTCTTGGGAATATTATAGGCTGCATGCTCTGCTCACCTGAGGTCTCTTGTATGGTGCTCAGCAACCATCTTGTCAAACATGAGAGTTATCTGGGTATTATGCTGCCCTCCAAGTGATTTATTGTCCAGTGACAGGATGAAGAGTGAGGGTAAGATAGCTTACAAAGGATGCAATTGTTTTGGCAGGAGATCCCAGTCAGTCCCTTTTACCCAACTTCCCAGGTCTATGATCATTCTTTAGAAACCTATATATTTCTGCTATTTATAAAATAATTTAGATGATACAATTACATACACTGATGCATTGTTCTGCATTTTAATATGTAATGAAGCAAACAGTAGATTGTTTTCTTTCAGTTTCCCAGTTGAAGCATCAAGTATAGTTTCAGTCATTGATTCAAAAAATATATTACAGTCTTTCCTGATCTGGTGTTCTAGGGATGTGCTAGACTATGATTCTCATCATCCCTAGTTAACCTGGCTGATATTATCAATGTTTTTGTTGATTGCTCTTAATTGGTAGAGTAGATTACTTTGATTTTCTCTGTCTCCTGTTATGCCCTTGTTGAAAAATATCCTTGTTTTTTTTTAATGTAAGATAAAGATGTTGATTTTTCATAGGTTGTCTCAGAGCAAACTTTTATCCCTGATTTTCTCCGTTTTTGCTTTTTGAGGAAAGAGGAGTGGTCAGAGAAACCTTTTTAGTTTGGCAGTGGAGACAATTTGCCGTTTTGTTTTCTGCACTTATTGTTTTTTAACAATGATATTTCCTTATTCTTCTCTTGCAGATGAACTCACAGTGCCTGCACTTTACCCCAGTAGCCCTGAAGTGTGGGCGCCGTACCCTCTCTACCCAGCGGAGTTAGCACCTGCTCTACCTCCGCCTGCTTTCACCTACCCTGCTTCACTGCATGCCCAGGTAATTTATATCAATCAGTCACATCTTCACCCACGTTATTCTTTGATCCTCTTCAGAGCTCACCATACAACTAACACTTGTCTGCCTAATAGGGTCACAAGAGCGAAATTAATGATCACTCCTCAATCAAACTGATCCATCCTCTAGGGATCACTGGACTCATCCTTGGTAAAATGGCAGCACCCCCTCTGCCTGATAGAACACCTTTCTCTTCTTGAGTAATTTCACCTCCATTCACTTCAGGCAAATTGAAATATCTGCTGGGTCTTTGTGCACATATATATTTTCTTATATATATGGACTGTGCTCCCCGGACTTGCCTTTCAGTGGTTTTAATTTCCAAGGTTCACAGGTCTTGAAGTAGATCCAGGCAAAGTATGTAAGAATAAACTTTTAAATACATGTGTACCTGTAGCTTAAGAAGACATGTGGGAGCAAAACAAAGCCAATTGCAGAGGAAATATGCATGTAACGATGATGAGTGGTAAGTTGGGAAGATCTCCAACAGCAAATTGTTTAGTAACAACAATTAAATCATTTTCCCTATTGAAATATCATTGTCCCCAATCAGTAGTAATTTAGATGCAGATCATCCTACTGTGTGCATCTTGGTTGCAGTGGACAACCATATCCATCACTGAAGTTACCATTTTATCTCAGTAGCCTTGGGAGTGGATTTTAAACTGGCTGCTTCTGAAAATACTCTAATAATCCTAACAAAGTGAGTATTAATAGCCATTTGCCAACTGAAAATGTGCTTGTAATTATTTGCTATTCTAGTTGTTTGTGTACTTTCTAGTGATGAGTAAAATGTTGAATAGATGCTTGGCAAAGATGATGATCTATATAAACATTAATGAATTGGAACATTATAACTGAACAAAAATGAATTCAGACTCTTTTTAGGTTTACAATTGTGTGAAAGCAAATATGGGTAGTCCTCAGTGCCTTGTTTAGTGACTGTTCATAATTAGGATGAAAATTGATGAAAAGGTAGTACAATTTTATTCCAATCTTCACAGACCTTTGCAGGTCTGTAAAGCAAAGGGAAGCTGAAGTAAGATCATAAGCATAGTCATTGTTTCACTTTCAGATCGCTTTGCTTAACAACTGAGTTGCTGTCCCACTTATGATGCTAAATAAGGACTGTCTATATACTTTTTTACTTCTGTGATAGTTAATTAATTCTTAATTGTTTGGGGTGCTAAGAAGGGCCTTCTATCCAATTCTGATGTGTTAGCTATGGGGGTTTTGTTGTTGTTTTTTGAGAAATATTGGCATGATGGGAGATACAATGTCCCTATGATTCTGAGATTCTATGGGGCAATGTCTAGATTGAATATCTCTGTGTTTTAAATGAAACTGCTAAATAAAGCTACTTTTGCATGAATATTTGAAAGCTTCAGCTGTCCAAAATGCAGCTTGTAAACTGCTATAAAAGTGGAAACAGAAGTGGCATGGTTTTTATAAGAGCAGCAGTCCATTTGTCAGAATGCTAGTAGACTTTTATAGTGCCAGGGCTTAGTCTATTTGAAGTTTTGCAAAGTAAACCTCTCCTACTGCATGAGGGAGGAAGCAAATCTACACATCCAGCATGTTCTGTGAAACTACTGGAAGAGGCACAGACCACAGCCAACCTCTCTGCCTTTTTGACACTCCCTGAGCCTTAAGAAAACTTAGGAAGATTAGCCTGTTTAGGTGACCTTTTTGTTTCTCTAAAGCAGCAGAAGATTGAATTTCTGTGTTGGTTGCAGTGTGTTTGTTGTGGGCATCCCTTAACTGTGTAAGCCGCTTCAAGGACCTGATTGAGTTGAGTAAACTAGTTACCCTGCACAAGGGAGTTGGGGGAAGACATTTGTTTCAGACTGTTTGAAGGCAGAAATCAAAGCAGCAGCAAGAAGAAAGTTTCTCTGCCATTTGCTAAGTCAATCTTTGTAGCTCCTTCCACGTAGGATGTTATTGGTAAATTTACACTTGATAAATGGTTAGTTGAATCCACTGATGGTCTTGTTGAGAAGAAAAAGTGTCATATATAATACATTAACTTAAGAATTAAAATTTTAGATGGGGAGACATATTGCTTTTGGGGGACTTCAAATTTGAAAAGAATGCCTGTCATGGTCAGCATAGCCATTCATGAAATACAAATTAATTTGAAAATTGACAAGTCCCACAGGATGCTCTTTACCATACTAATGCAATGAGGGAGGGGACAGGGAGGAGTTGAGCAAAGGTAATATATAATGCAGAAATATAGCAGAAGTAGAGGTTGGTGTATTGCTTTGTTTTGCAATGGGGCAGCTTCATAATTCCTTTTTATTAAAATAATCATTTTAAAAAGAGTCAGATGATGCAATAAGTTCAGTGGGCAAGAAGCAAGGTATCTTGGGCCAGCAGTGTCCACATGGGAATGTCCAAACAGGAAAGGTGGTGAAAGTGGTATCGGTATCACCTCTTTTGTACATGGGTCAATGTATATAAAAGGGGCAGGGTTTTTTTTAAATTGCCCCCCCCCCCCATTTAGTAGTATAAAGTTCTCGTAGCAACTAAATAGGTCTATTTTATAGGAACTGAGAACAATATTCACACTGGTCCAACATCCAGAGACACTGGAAATTTGGGCTGCTTTTATTATACAAAATCAAATCCTGCTCTACATGAAAGAATATTATGCTAACTAAATCTAAGCTAGATAATGGTCATATTTCTTCTGGCATCCAGGGCAGCTTCTAATGTTTCAGTCTAATGAAAATTCTGCTTTCTGTATCATAAACTCTTTTATGCTACAGGTACAAAGGTCAGGTTCAGAAAGGCACATCTCTTTTATACAAGTCAACCATGCGAATATCAATGAGTGCTTCCTGTAATCCAGGTAGACATTATCTCTTAGGAATGTTAAACAGTCTGAAAACATCCATCACTAAGTGTTTAAGCAAAGTGAGGTGAGCTGGATGGGAAGCTCTCATATGCTCTTCTGAGCAAACTGGGAAAAGCATGGAATGCCCGCATGCCAGAAACTGCAGTTTTGCAAAGTTGGCTTAGTCTGTCAGATAACACTATTGATTAATTGAATCATAAGTTAAGGTTATATGATAAAATGTTTGTTTTGTATGTTGCAAACTCCAGGAATCAATATCTGACATCTCAGCTATGAGTATTTCAGGAATGACTTCAGGTTTGTAAATCCACATAATTATCCCTTCAGATTTCCTACTCTTTTCTTTAGGTACTAGGATTTGAAATTCATAGACATCCAGCTGCAATTCTTGACAAAACTTCTTAACTAGGTTTTCTCTTAAAACAGTTGATTAATATATCGGTTCTGTTCAGCTAATATTTTATTTTTGATGTTCTCAAAGTGATTGAAGATTGAGTGTGATTATTTTTTTTACTACATCTCCTTGTGTGATGCCACCCCCCACCGATCACATTCCTAGTTTTTAGTTTGCTAGGAGGCATAGAATTATTCCTTTCTGGCATTGGAATCCTGTTAATCTGAAACAATGCATTTCACAACTCAGATCTATCTTTTCTAGAAAAAAAAGCATCAGCTGAGTGTTATAGGCTAGTACTTGGTTGTTTGACATAATGAAACTACGAATAACTATTCTGCTATTCAATACCCATACTTTCTATGCAATCAGAGCTCTCAAAGCAGTTAACAATTGATAAAATTCAACATGCAAAAATAAAAATCCGACATCATCACTTAAAACCAATACAAGTATTAATAATTAAATGCCTGGCAAAAGAGATCCATCTTGGGTGCTGTGAAAATATCAGGAGCTTATGCAGTCTCCAAGGCATCTTCAGAAAGACCTATCCTGCAGATTACATGCATTGTTTTATTTCCCACAGGTTTAGTTAAATTTTGAAGAGAGGACCACTGTTTTTATCTTCTTACTACCTATGAAGTCATTACAGCATCTTTCCTGGGAAATATTTTGAGGCATACAGGATGCTTGGAATGTATTATTCTTAAATATTTCACAGTTAACATAGTGCTATTATTAAATAAAAAGTGAAACACATAGAATGGAGTATGTTAATGTTTCTTAGCAAATGCAGCTTTGCCAATATGTCCCCTAAAGATATTGTCTGAAGACTTGTGGAAAATGATTGAGAATAGAAATCATGAACTTGAGGAAAACAATTTGTGACAGGACAGGAAAAGGAGAATTAGGTTAGAAGGGAAAACTATATTTTATTCACGAGTTACAACAGGGCAGATTGCATGTGAAAATTTCCAAATCCATCTGGCCGAGCGGGAGATCACAGTGCCCAGTAATGTACTATATGTTCTGTCACAAACACTTTTCCTGCTCCTTGAACCTTGCTGCCTGAAACTCCTAATGTTTTCTGAAAGCTGGTGTAATCTGCTTAAAAATTAACCAACGAAGGGGAAAAGTAATGAAACATGGATGGCTTTAATCACTGGGGACTGCCTGGGGAGCACGTCTAGTCTGTAATCCTGCATGCTTGGATGCTCCCTTGTAGCCAAGAACATTCAACAAGTTTAGAAGAAATTGGTGTGAGCTTTCGTTGGAAGTCTTGCTGGTTCACAACCTTCTGCTGGTTAGGATGGCCCAAATGTTCCTGAAGACATAAGGAGATACCTGAGGTGCAGATGTTCAGAGTAATGGAATGCTGATTAGCTTTGTGGAATTAACTTGAAGAATTCGAGGGACAGATGTGCTTATCTGTGTTGTCTTTGCTCAAGAGGAGAGCTGTCATAGTATAGTGTTTCTATCTACTTTCTTGGAAATTGTGTTAACAGCCATGATAGAATTGACTCCTTTTTGTTTTTCCTTAAACTGGGGTTGTTCTGCCACAAGGACACGTTATTTAAGATTTAAAATATTCTCTAATACAAAGGTCTGTTTAACCTCTTCTAATGTTTTTCTGTTTTCTTAATTGTTCCACCTTTGTGTTTTCTTTTTAAAAAGAGCTCCTTTTTCTCAACTCCAACCATTTTTCTGTCCATTTCTTTATTTACTTTTACTCATACCCTAACCCTTATTCTCACAACAAAGGCTACTTAATCCACAGCTACCAAATTTAGGGACTATAGATCCCCATTCATTTGTTCTTTTTATATTTTTTTCTCCCCTCCTCAATCTTTTGTGTATAAAAAAGACATTTTAAAAACTGATCTCAGAGAAGAGATAATTTTCCTATGAATAATTTGAACTTTCTGACCCTGCTAGTGTGCCTAGATTAACAACAGATAATATCCCAAAGGATTAATGTTTTAATTTGTTGATAATCTTTTAAAAAATAGTAGGGCTTGTCCATGCAAAGTCAGTTTAATTTACCATGAGGGGATAGCCGAAGCACATGAAGGTTTGTCTGAGATTTAAAAAGTTCTGAGGTAGTAAATCCAGCCAAAATTAATCATGACTAACTCCCTTTCAAAACAACAAAGATCTAATTGAGACTAATTTGTGTTGAACATCCTTTATAAAGTTCTCAGTATCAGGCATTCTTTCATAAGACGGGTGACTTTTAAATAATTTAAGCATTAAAGGCTTTTAATTATTTTGACCTGGTATAAAATTTTGCAGTCTGCCGGAATAGACAGCTATAATAAACTTACTGAAATAATAAAATAATAAATCTTCTGCCTCTAGGAGAATTATGGCTGTTACAAGATAAAAATGCAATCCAGTTGCTGAATTAAGATGTTTCCCAATTAAAAGGCTTTATAGGTAATCCTTGTTTTACAACCACAATTGAGCCCAAAATTTCTGTTGCCGAGATCACTGTAAAGTGAGTCTTGCTTCATTTTATGACCTTTCTCACCACTGTTGTTAAGTGAGTCACTGCAGCTGTTAAGTTAGTAACATGGTTGTTAAGTAAATCTGGCTTCCCCATTGACTTTGCTTGTCAGAAGGTTGCAAAAGGAGATCACATGACCCTGGGACATAGCCAGTATCATAAATACACGCCAGTTGGCAAGCATCTGAATTTTAGGGGGATGTTGCAACGGTCATAAGTGTGAAAAGGATCATAAGTTACTTTTTTTCAGTGCTGTTATAACTTCGAATGGTCACTAAATGAATGGTTGTAAGTGAAGGACTTTCTGTAGCTCAATCCATGTTTGGAATGTAGATGGTGACAGGTTTCATTCCTCACCATTTTATTTAAAAGATTATCAGATCCCTGAATTTTATTAGGATGGATCAGTGCCTGGATGATTATTAGCATCTGGTAGAGGTGCAAGGTTGGACTAGAAATATGTTGTTGAGAACAGAGGAGGTACTATGTCCCTGCCCAAATTCTAAAATGAAGGATGGAAAAAAAGTTTGTACCGTACAGTAAATGTATGACTTCATTCCAGCCTCAGGACCAAGTATGTCATTGTGTGAAGATGAAGCATATTCATAAGCTGGATAAATTAGTCAATTGCATCACTGGGTCACTGTGACTGTTTTGAAACATGTAACTTGATTTTAGTCAGTGTTAGTCAGCAACTTCACTTCCATTGCTTCCAGTGGATTAAATCACATTGCAGTCTAAAATCCTGGAGAATGTTCATCATCCCAAGAAATCTGCAAATGTTTTCTGACCTGCATAATTTAAAACTGCATCTTCTCTCTAATGTGTTTTATGTTCTGCTTTCTTGACAGTGTTTTCTAGTTCACTTCGACCTTGCTGAACAGGTTATTGCATTTTGTGCTTTCAAAGCATGCTGTCAGTGTTAATGAGCCCTACCCACTGCGAGCTAAACAGATCTGGACTGTTGATCCTCCATATTGCTCTCACTTTTGTTGTTTTCAGTCAGCTGCAAGGCAAGGAACAAGGCAGAGAATCACCCTCTCCAGTTACAAATAAAGAGCCATACACCAGCCACTGAAGGCACATTTCTGTGGCAGGTTTTATGCTTCTTTCTGTTGTGCCCCCACTGGACTACAGGCATGGAGGTGAGAATCATTGAGGATAACTCCAGGAACAAAGACAGATTCCTTCTCCATATGGCAAGATTAGTCCCGCTTTAGACTAGTGAAGATCAGCCAGTCACTCTGTCTCAGCCCAATCACCTCACAAGGTGGTTGTTGTGGGGAAAATAGCAAGATGTAGGAGTATTAGATAGGTTCACTGCTTTCAGTTATTTATAAAAACAGTAAAAGCTGTGTTTTTGTCTGTCTGTCTGTGTGTATTCATTCTGAACTAAGACTGATTAATCATAGAAAACATGTTAGGGTTCTAGTATATAATTCTTTGTAAATACCATTCACAATATAGTCATAGTTAAATTAAAAGGGCAAATTCTGTGTAAGAATTATAGTGAAGAGAACTGAAAATAAAATCCAGTATCTTCATTTGATGTGGCTGCATTTGGAATACGGTCTGTGGTATTGACTACTCTATTTCAAAAATTCTGATTACATTGTCCTTAATCTCTCTTTTAAAAGAAAACTAAGAAGGATCAAAAGTTTCTCTTTGATGAAACAGCATCATGTTTCAGACTTTTGTTCTGAAAAATACTGACTAAGCTATTTGAAAATATTTATTTGTATCCCTCCTTTATTGTTTTTACAAATAACTCAAGATGGTGAACATATCCAACATGCTTTCCCTCTTCTATTTTCCCCACAACAACAACAACCCTGTAAGGTGCATTGGGCTGAAAAAGATTGTGTGACTTAATACTTTTTCATTGTTTAGGAGCTCCCAGTAGCCAGAAGGCAAAAGCATGAGAAGGTTCATGTCCTGTTTGATTTCATATTTATTTATATTTTGTGTTTCTAGACTACACATCTCCCTCAATGAGGGACCTGGATGATATACAGTATATTACTTTTTGTAGATGTCAGTTGGTCACTAATGGAGAAAAATGTTGAACTAGTTAGGTCCTTGGTATAATTTAGCCTGGATTGTGCAATTTATATACATTTAGCAAACCAAGCAAATTTTTCTTTGGTTTATTTTATTGACAAAATGATGCTTAGGGTTCTGTAGGGTAACAATATCTGACCTGCAAAAAATCCAAACAACCACTGGATACATAACAAAAAGTTCTAGCACCTTACTTCTATGTAGATTATCTCGTATGGAAGCTGTAGGGCTTTTTCCCAGCACAAACAAGTTAAACTTTGCTAGCAATCCCTGTCTTACCTCAGGCATAATGCCCACAAATGATGCTCTCATATACTCTAGAATTAGGGCACATTGAGAGCAGGGAATAACGATTTCCCCTCCCACCAAATATCACCAGCTAGTAAGAAAATACTTATTTTTCTTACTATGGATAGAGACAGGGATTGAGAGGCAAATTAATGGCTAGATTAATGTTTCTCAACCATAGCAATTTTAAGATGTGTGGATTTCAACTTTCAGAATTCCCTAGCTAGCATTCTACCTGGGAAATTCTGGGAGTTGAAGTCCACACATCTTAAAGTTGAAAAAGATAGCTAGATTGATGGATCCAGAGGAGGAAGTATTTGCCCATAGCAGTGGACAATACTACAGTATAAGTGCTAGCTGATACCACCCTTAGTAGCTACCTGATTGTAACACCATCTGAATGGTTGATAAAGCACATCAATTTGTACCCATGGCAAAACTGTTGTGATTTATTGCCTGATGAAAGGGGAAAACAATCCTCTAATGCAGGAACAACTAAGGATGACTGTAAACTGTCTCAGAACTGCACTGGAGTTAAGATGAATGTAACGTCAGGAGGAGTTGGTTGGAAAAAAAGATATTATTTACAATATCTGAAATGTACTGGGCTTCTCTATTTCAAAACCTCTGTACTGAAGGAATATAGAACTGCAAAGAGAAGACCATTAGCTCCTGTGGAATGTGTGCATTGTGAACATTGAAGACTGTCCATTTCCTGGGTTGCTATAGACTGCCAATATGTGCAAGTGTAAACATGTTTTTGCTGCTGTGTATGTGAACTTAATCCAATGCTTTATGAGCCAAAGAGTTCTTTTAAGGTATTCTATTGTTCCATCCAAGCTTGCAGGCAATTTGATCAACATGGAAGTGGGAACCAGTGCAAATTCACATTCAAATTCTAATGCTGAGTAGAATTTGGAGCAAATAAAAATTGACTTTGGAAAAATGTGGGTGCCAGGCAGTTGTAAGAATTAAAATGGAGTTGGCCACCCAGATTTACTCCAGATCTAATAATTCAACTAACGTAACTCTCTGCCTCTTTGTCTTTCCTTTTTTCCCACATACTGTCCCTCCTGCAAAACATTCAAATATCAGGACTGTAATGTATTTGATTAAAACACATTAATTAAAAGGGTCACATTTAAACATTATTTGAGCTTAAAAATGGCTTAAGTACTTAAGTTCAAGTACTAATAAAACCATATTATTTCCCCTTCTCTTGCAGATAGTGCTTCTCTAGAAGATTTAATTAGTGCAAATTGTCATGAAATTAAATAGCTAAGATTTCTTTAGTACCAAAGTGTTTTTCAGCCAAGGGCTTACTTGGTGTTTCAGTGGCCCATAAGGTACCAGGAGAAAAATACATTTGATTAAATTGCTTGTAAGCCTAGATTTGCTGCGAGCGAGTAGGCAGCCATATAAATATCCTAAATAAATAAATATAATCAACATTTAAACTGAGCTAAAGTTAAAAACATATTTAAAATTAATATTGAGCCTGTTTGGTCTAGTGGTTAAGGAACCGATACTGAGCGGAGGCAATGAGTTCTTGTCCTGCCTTAGGCACAAAGCCAGCTGGGTAACCTTGAGCTGGTCATTCTCTCTCAACCCTAGGAAGGAAGGAAGGAAGGAAGGGCAAACCACTTCTGAAATCTTGTCATAAAAACTACAGAGATTTGTCCAGGCAGTTGTTGAGTTGAAGTCATAGATGAGAGAAAGACAGGTAGAGATAGAGATGGTTAATATTTTCTTTTTATGAACCACTAAAAATTAGAATTTGGTGATAAATTTAGGATTGGTTCTGGGAGTGACAACCAAGGCTTTTTGGCATTGCATGACGTGTGGAGTCCTCTGGTTTTGCTGTCTCGATAAGGTTCTGTGCAAGCTGGTGGAGAGCATATCATGAGAGTCCAGGATTTGATTCACAAGGACCAATTGCTGTGCCAATGGTGCTTTTCAAAAGGTAATTAGACTTTCTTTTTTTGTTGTTTGAAAACATTTCACTTCTCATCCAAGAAGCTTCTTCAGTTCTGATTGAATGGTGAGGAATGGAAGGATTTATATTTTTTATAGTTGTATGGTCGTTTGCATTTGAAGGTTGTTAGCACTCTCAGAGATGTTGAGGCCACTTGGGGGCTTATCTGTACCCTCAGGTTCACCTGAATCAGAGTGCAAATGGGTGTGTGGAACCTTCTTCGAATACCTACTGCACCCATAGTTTGCCTCTGTGAAGATTTCCATTTTACCTGGTCTCTCCTTGGAGCAATACCTATTAACTCTGAGAAGGCAAAGTATACCAGCAGGATTTTGTTTTGTTTTATGATGTCATGTGTAGAACACTGCCAACAAATCCTGGCCTTTTGTTCCTATACCAGTTGCAAATTCATAAGTGACATAATGCATGTTGTGTCATTTGTCTTCCTGATGATGCACAGTTTGACAGACTCAGGGTTTTTCTCACATTGAAGAGCCCTCTGCCCATTCCTGAGTTGGCAACAAATTTCAAAAAATTGTTTGCCACTGCTGTCCCCTGACTTTCCCCAAAGTTTATGGTGATATATTTCATACAAATTAAAGCTATTTTAAGATAATATTGAATTTACAGTGGAGGTACAGCGAAGGATGAATTAATGCTGTTTCACTCATGGTCTGGGGATGAAATGAAGACAAAATCAGGCCTAAAAATATGTCAAGGCATGTTTAGGCTGTGGTTAGGTGTCAGTGGGGGGAAAGCCCTGAGAGGGACAAAGCAAAAAGAAAACAAAAGATGTCTCATTTTTATGTATATTTTGGCTGAAGCTAATCAAACAGCTATGATTTAGATGGATTGATTTCTAGTAGGATCATTTCATGTATTATACTTCCTATGCCTACCTTTTACATTTTTTAAATTGTGAATAAGACAAATAAGAGGATTGTGCAGTTGCATTTATTCACACGTGAACCAGGTTGATGCAGTATGCTGAGTGCCAAGCATTGGGTTGTTGCAATGTATAATGTAGGATAACCCTAGACCTAGAGTATCAGACAGGAAGTGATAGATTCTGTCAGCTTCTTAATTAAGGCTTTTGAAGATAGTTTTCTAAGATGATGAAGAAGCTTATTCTTTTTCAAGGAGGGAGTTTATTTGGAATGGAATCTCTTCCTCCCAAAAGTGCTTTTTCAGGAGGCAACTGGACTTTCTGGTTTTTCTTTTGAACACTTTTCACTTCTCATCCAAGAAACTTCTTCAGCTCTAACTGGATGGTGGGGAATGGAAGGATTTATACTCCTTGCAGACAGCTGGTCATTTGCATTCTTTTTAGTGTCGTTGAGGTCTTAGGATCACCTGAATAGTACAAATGGGTGTGGAGCCTTAGCTACACAATGTTTTCTGCCCTGTGTCTCTTCACTGTTGAAGATAGACACAAGTTGTTGGGGATGAATGTGTGTTGTCTACATCTCAAACTTGAAGCACAAATCGTTCCTGTAGTCTGCAGTTTTTCTGGAAATCCATAGATCCCTTCCTTCTCAGAATTAAAACTTCACCTATCCATCTAAAGAGTTTGCCCTTGTACTGGAGTGCAAATCTGGAAGTACATTCACAAGTTACGAGGATGTCTTTTTTTGCACAACTTTGATTTTCAAGTTGTTTTGATTTTTACTACTATGATAGGTCTGCTCTCCTATCCTGCTACTTTGGGGTGGGTCTTTGTGCTGCCACCATCACCATCTTGGTTTTATTGGACTCTCCTGCAGATGTCACTGAATGTTAATAAGGAAGAGCTACTCAATTTTGTATACTCTTGTACAGAACTTTCTGCAGACATGAGTGAGTCAGATCCAATTTATTTAATCTGAGCTTTTCATAACATTTAGCAGCTATGTAGTGGTTTGCCTTTTTATCTGATGGTAGATATAAAATTGTTTCATCTGCTGGCTGCTTTATTTTCATTTGGTGTTGGTTGAGTTCTTTGTTGGTTTTGGTAAGTTTTTTTTTTAAAGTGGTCCAGGTTTCCAAGCAAAATATATATACTGATGTAATGACTTCCATGTAATGCTACATCAAGCAAATGAACAGCACCAAGTATCATGTTTTTATATTCAGTTCATGTTCAACTGAGCAAAACATCCATAACCAATTACTGACCACCACATAGATGTCAGTTGATAACTTTTCTTCCTATTTAAATTGTTTAAACATTTATGAAACTGTATTTCATCTCTAATAATACTAGAGAAATATCTGTTCATCACACCAAGGATGTAACGGATGGTCTGCAAAAGGGAATCAAAACATCATTTACTAAAACACAATTGCCTCACCTTATCTGGAAGGCATGTCAACGATGAATTGTGGCTGCAGAATTCAAGGATATAAAACATGTTCCCTGTAAAGAGTTACCCTGTATTTGTCTGTGACCTTTATTGTTATAGCCATAATATTATAATTTCTTACTGTGTTGGTAATTAGCTGGTGAACTGCAGGGTGGTTTTGAATTCATCTTGGAGGAGGAGATTTCATTTTTATGTCAGCTGGAAAAGAAAGGGATGAGGTGAAGAACTGGCTGAGAGAACTCCCTCTTGTGGAGAGCCAGGCTGCATCTACTGGGAACATCCGAGCCTCAAGTGATGGAGGCGTGAGGTTCTACCAGTATTTTCACCAATATTTGTACTCTGTCATTTCTGAATATATTCCATATCCAATTAGGCTTTTAAATGTTAAATGTGCAGTGAAGATAGAACATTTCATGCCTATCTCACAATTGTATATGGCTATCTGTGGGATAAGAAAAGATCAACTTAGCAGGAATTTCTGACTTTCCCTTCTCCTTGTTTGGCTTCAGGCCCACCAACCTACCCAATGAGTTCAAAAATAGACAGTTGCTTGATCCATGTGGGAGGGCTGTGAGGCTGGGAATGAGATGAGACATTAAGTTAATGAGCTTGCTAGTGATTTTAAGCCATTGACTTATAGGGCAGGAACTGAGTAACTTTTTTTCTTTCAGCTGCTGGTTGCCATTTCTCTCGACAGTCTCTCTTCAGTCTCTTCTGTGTTGTATTTCCAGCAAGGAGTTTTCTCTGTAGTTTATTTTTTTCAATAGTGATCATTCCACCCAATCCAGCAGATATGATCTGCTTCCTGATTGAAGATATTACCTGGTAGCTGAGTAGAGTATCCCACTGATTGGTTAGTGCTGATGCTTTCTGATAAATATCCAGAATAAGTACTTAACCATTCTGCTCACTCTAATTGTTCTGCTCTGTCCTTAGAATCATAGGAACAATGTATTACAGTAATTGACCAGCTCAAAAAAATAAGATAAATTGTGACACAGCAAATAACAAATACAGCAAAACACAATTATAAAACCTATGAGGTCAAATATGGGGGGCGGGGAGGAGAGAGATTCTCAAGCAATGCATCATTTGAATCTGTTGGAATAGCTGGTCTCAACTGCCAGAATTAAAAAGATGGTTTGTGATAATTATGATGGACTGAGGATGCTATTTACGAATGTAATGGTTGGAGAAATGGCTAAACTTTGTATTCTTCAGGATCAATTTATTCTCTTGAATGTGACCCAGGATTTGAAGTGATTTTCGTTATGAAGGCTGGCCCTCTACAACTGGCTTATCTCCATAGTAACATTCCTTTTTGCCATATATAGCTAGGAAATTCACACTCTGTTTTCCTCTTGGATTTCTACATACAGTAAAGGGTGTTCAAAGCATCTTTTACTATCTTAAATTATGTTGTATTACTATGTAAATATGATTATGGAACCCCACTACACAATGTCTTGATTTTTAAATCTCCAGATCTCCAAAGCACTCCTTAGTTTTTAAATGCAAAATAGTTCCCTCTGATATATGAAAGGAGACAGCGCATAGAGATAAAGACAACTAATCTCAAGTGGGATATGCAAATTGCAGGAGTAAGTTTATGTTTACTATTCCCCTGCTTTCAATAGTCAATGTTCCACTGAATTATATAGTACTCTTTGATATGAGCAGAATATATAAGGGGCAAAAATCTGCTATTTGCTCAGAGTTCTTTTTTAAAAGTGAAATTCTTTAAAACAGCTAGATCCATAAGTGATCTTAGTAGGTTAATCAGGTAATGCAGATCTATTCTCTCTTTTAATGCTCCATGTATGCCCATTCTTCTTCGTGATTCACTTTTGTTTTTATCTGCTCCTTCGCTTGTGTGTAATGATTTAGTAGCGAAGGTACTGCCTTTATTAGTTACTTTGCAGCAGTCCCAGGATATAAAATTTAAAGCTAGTAAGTGAAATAAATGAAAAGTAGGTCCAACTTGCTGTTCGAGATACAAGGATGAGTTCTAGCTCCAAGGAACTAGGAGGACTTTGTGCAAAAGCATTGTTTATTTTGCCTGAGTCCCATTTCTTACTTGTGGGCTTTGGTCTTTTTCAGATCCGCTGGCTCCCTCCCTCAGAGGCTACTTCTCAGGGCTGGAAGTCCCGTCAGTTCTGCTGAATCCTGTGTGAGTAGAACACAAGCACCACTGGCCAGAGGCTCCAGCTGATCACCAGGGGGAGTGCAAGGGCTGTGGCTTCTGTTTTTTGTGGTGTGTGTAGAATGAATGTCTGAACCTGGGATTACTCTCACCCTTGCAGCTGTTCCCTTTCCCCCTATCTCTTCACTCTGAAAAACTACCCTTTGACAAGGAAGGAGAACTCTCTTATGTAATTTGGAGGGGACAGATTTCTTCTATCTATGGCATAATATTAGTAGTAGTAATAGTATTAGTAATATTAATATTCTGGAAGCTCAAATCATCATACACTGGAATCCTCCTAACTGTTAATTAAGAGAAACTGGGCCGGGACAGAGTGATGATTGAAAATCATGGTATTCAAGTGGGAACTGGACTCTGCATCTCTTCAAGTCCAAGACCAACACCTTAACCATTGACTTAAATTAAATGAATTGGCTGAAATTAGAATTTGTAACTCCTTCGAAATGACATATGTAAGAAAAAGCATTTTTTGTACATTTTTTGCTCATGGTAAAAAAAAATGGGGGAACAGGACTAAACCTTATTTTAACATGATGTTACTAATCAGTTAAAAATGGATGTAGGAATGAGCTGAGCTTGCCGACAATAATAAAAAATATAAAAAAATAAATTATGAAAGTATAAAGTAGAAGCCCTAATCATGTAGGCTAGTGGGTATTTTTGGAATGTTAAGGCCATTGCAATGAATTAAATCTGATGATGTTCCTCAGATACCACAACAAAAGACAAAATACGTTGCTTTGTATAGTTGCTCACCTTGCCTGCGATGGGACCTTTCCAAGCAGAGTCTTTTGTAAAGATTTCATTCCAACATGAGGACCTTAAGATGTCTTCCTATCTCCAGTGATTAGTTATCCCCCATTCTTTTAGGGATGTAAATAATCCCTTCCCTGTGTGTATGAGGCCCCTGTAATAGGTGGGGTAATGGGTTGGGAAGAAAGGAGTGCTATTTTGCCTTGGTTCAGGATAGGTAGAACTGTCTTCAAATGATCTGAAATAGCTATAGCACTTAAGACTTATATACTGCCCTCTCTAAGCAGTTTACAGAGTCAGCATATTGGCCCCAACAATCTGGGTCCTCATTTTACCGACCTCAGAGGGATGGAAGGCTGAGTCAACCTTGACTCAGTGAGAATCAAACTGATGGAAGTTGGCAGAATTAGCCTGCAATACTGCATTCTAACCACTGCGCCACCATGGCACTTAGTTGAATGTCAGAATAGAGAAGTGATATATATCTACAATGTCAAGGGTTCATGTACAAACTACAAACAATTCCATCTATCCTCTAGATAAAAATAATCCAAGCCAGCTCTCTGACTTTTGCAGCTTTTATTTCTGAAGCAAAGATCAATTTGATCAATCAAATCAATTCACCAGTTATCTTTCTCTATTTTAAAATTATTTTTTAGCCAAATAAAACAAATCATCTGTTTTTTTTAAAACAATTTAAAAAACTTTGCTGGCTGCACTTCAGGGTTGGAAAGCTGTAAATCAAGAGTACATACTCACAGGGCTATTGAAGGACAAAGGCCACGGGGTGAAAAAGAAGAAGAAAAAATGCAAGCTGAATTTAGTTTTGTGAATAAAATGGGACAACTTAAGAATGCCAAGCAGTATGGCTGCCCTGATGGGCAGAAAGGAGGAGGAAAATTTTCTCCTGAGGAACTGCTGGTCCAAGTCAGGCAGTGGTCGAAACTCAAAGTCCTCTGCCCCTCCTTTGGAGCTGTATTTTTCAGACAGATAGATTATTCTTTCTGCATACTATGTCTCCTTCCCACCCCTGAAGCTCTGTGGGTTTAGGAACTTATACATATTCTCATTTCAGCCCTGGGAGTTGAAACCATTAGGCTTCATTATCTTATGGTGTAGCCTGGCAGCACTCCAAAATGGATTGGTTGCTTTTCTTGCATTCTTTGATGGCAGAAAACATGTGACAGAATACAAGCTGTTGTTCAGGAAAAGGTATAGATGTGCCACGAGTGATGTCAGATACACAGTTGTGACAGTTGCAGAGAATGGTTTTGGAGTTGAAAGAAGGAGGTGTTAGCATGCTCAGAGAAACACATCAGATTTAGAGGGATGGCAACATAATTAGGTTAAAATGAGCAAAGCCCTAATGAGCAAAACAGCTCTTAACAGCAGTAAAATAGAACTAAACACGAGCAGTAGGATAAGATGCTGGCTGACTGCAGGAAAAACAAAATGGCTGGGTGTGAGAATGTAATGTAGTTTACAATATTCTGAAAAAAGTCTTGGCAGTTTGGTGGAACCTTAAAAGAAGAAAGGTGTTTTGATGGGGATCACATACTGTGCTGTCAAAATATGGTTTCTTGATTGTGACTTAGTGTGTTATATAAATCTAGGTACTGCGGTTTATGACTTAATATACATTTAAACCCTAATTGTGACATACTGAGCCTTGACTTAGCATGACATATCAACCCAGTCTTTGTTGCAAATACCACTTACCCATTTTCCCTCACATAAAAACATTTTCAGATTCTATGGGATAATCTCAAACTCACACCGGAGTATTTCTGATGCAGCTTCTGCTTAGTCTGGTCGGGCATACTTCAATAATGTTAATGGCTCAACAGAGCCAACCGAGAAAAATACAGTAGTACAATGCTAAAAAGAAATTGCTGTTGCTGATAAAAAAGTGGGTTAACATTTCCTATTCCTTTACGTTTGAGAATGTGGCTGGTTTTGGATTATGTAACAAAGTAACTATGTTGGCTGGGGATTTGGGAGTTGAAGGCCAACATACTTGAAAGCCATCTAGCTGGAGATGGTTTTGAAAAAGCTCTGTGATGTTTAGCAGCAGTCTATTGAACATCATAGAGTTCAGTTGAGTTCTCTTCATATTGTGCTTATGAGTACCCAACATGAGATCAGTCTTTGCTGGAAATTCACTACTCAACCTTTTAGTTTGCCACAGCTTTTTTTTTGGGGGGGGGGGTGTCATGTATGAAATTGTTAAGCACCTCAGAACAAGTTGAATCTTCATGTCTAAATTTTAAATCATGGTTAGTCCAGTAGTGTATTACATTGGGAGAAGAGATACTGTTCACCTTCATTTTAAATCCGGCAGTTTCTATTCCAAAGTGAGTTTTCAAATTGCTAAGCTTCATTAAGAAAGTAAGTCAAAATGAGTACATAAATCAGGGGTGGGCTGCTGGGGTTTCGCAAGGATTCGGGCAATCCTCTAGCTAAGATTCTGCACAGTTTGGCAAACCCGCAAGTCCCACTCCTGGCTCGCCCTGCCCCGCCCAGCCCCTCCCAACCCCACCTCCTGCCGTTTCCGGTTGCATTACGCAGCTGCAGTTTTAGAAGCAGAGAGAAGCAGCCGGATTCCTCATAGGTATGTGAAGATCAGTTCAGCCTTATTATTTTTATTTCTAAGAATGCCAAGCTTATTCAAGTAGCAAAAGTATTTAAAAGCCCATTATGGTAGCTTTGCAAGAACAAAAGTCTGGCTCAGTCCTTAACAAAAGTGGGGGGAAACTCAGCTCTGCCTCCATGTTATATTTGTCTTTTAGGGAAAATATTCTGCCTTTGTAATATTTCCTAAAATATTTCATTTTTCTAGGAGAGGGATGGGTGCTTACTTCCAACACTACCATAATGGGCTTTTAAATACTTTGAAAAGACCCATGTTACACTCAAAATGGCAGTTTTGTCCTGCTTGAAATTCCATGCTTAAACCATTCTTAAAAATTGATTTTTTAAAAAAACAAACAAACGCTTGCAACATGGGTCTTTTCAAAGTATTTAAAAGCTCATTATGGTAGTGTTGGAAGTTGACACCCATCCCTCTCCTAGAAAAATGACATATTTTAGGACATATTACAAAGGCAGAATATTTCCCCCAAAAGATAAATATAACATGGAGGCAGAGTTGATTCCCCCCCCCCTTTGTTAATGGGCCATCAGGGATTGAGCCAGACTTTTGTTCTTGCAAAGCTACCATAATGGGCTTTTAAATACTTTTGCAAAGGCCTATTTTACACTCAAAATGGCTGCTTTGTCCTGCTTGGAATTCCATGCTTAAACCAAACCATTTTAAAAAATTGACGTTGCAGGCTTTCTCCCCTCACTGAAATTAGTGGCACTAACTTTCCAGTAACCTTTTCTCCCTCCACCAAATCTATTCAGCTTAATCTTGTCACATTTGAAAATCACATCACAGCTTCATTAAGACAGAATATGATTTGCAGTGACATTCTTTTTGCAAACTCAGTCAACGTATTTTTCCTAATATAGCAACTTTCTTTTCCCAAGCCTAAATAATTTAATCAGTGACTAAATGAGAATTGGCTAGTGTTTTTAAGCAGAGATACAATGAGCGCAGCAGTAAGTTATTTTCATACTAGCATATTTGTGTATGAGAGGGAGAGATGTAAAAATAAGATTGGAGGACTTGCAGATTTTTCTCTCCAAAACATTATGCAAACATAACCATATTTGGGAACAATTCTCTTAAGTTATTGCAACAGCAAAACCACAGAACATCTGTATGTAAACTTCATCTTCCATAACACATATGAATCTTGTGGCATCAAAAAAGGAACCAAGCTCTCTCTTTAAAAATCAAGACCATAAAATGGTTATTTCATACACTAAAAGTACACCTGCTGGCAAAGCAGCCTAACAATGAAAAATGGCTACATGGGCTGATCCTACTTCGGGCTGATATTTTACAATGGCCTGTTCCTATTTGGACGATGAGCCAATACTTCAAGTTCATCATTCTTGCTGGCTTAGATCATTTTAAGGAAGAGATCGTTGGACTCCACACATCCAACTTTTGCCAATAGGAAAGATGCCTTTTACTGATTTCAGTACCTATCTTTGGGCAAGAATTATTCCTTATCCTAGCCTATGTCTCTAGGCTGGTGGTGAGGATAAGAGAGATTTATTTTTTTTGATCCTATTCCACAGTTGGATAAAAGGATGGGTAGCATACATTGTTGACTAATCATTATAAAATCAAGCTAAAAGTCAGCATTTCCACTGATTTTTAACAGGATTACAGTTTTCATTTTGCAAATAGATACCATGTAATTATAATTAATTGCTTAGTAGATTCTCCAAATTGTTCCAATTATTGGAAATCACACCATCTATAAACAGGAACAAATTTCTTTAGATAAAAAAATCACATTTTTTTGTGATTCAGTGTGACATTTAGCAAGCTATCATTTCCTAGTCTTGGATAGATGTACCAATTCCTCAAGATCTCTATTGCACTAATAGCCAAATAACATGGCCTATCTCCCATGGGTAGAAAAGGTTTCTGCAGTTCAAATGTTGGGAAATAACAGGATTATAGCCTTTGTGTCTTTGGAAGAGCAGTTAAGATGCTACTTGTCCACAAATCCTTCAGAGATTAAGGATGAAGTGTAAATCTGCAGTTTTCTTGGCAAGGTTTTTCAGAAGTGATTTGCCCTTGTCCATTTCCTAGGACCGAGAGAAGGGAACTGGCCCAATTGGCTTTGTGCCTAAGGCACTGGAACTCAGGTCTCCCAGTTTCTAGCCTGATGCCTTAACCACTACAGTGAATTGGCTTTATCATGTATTGGTAACACTGAAATAAAATATATAGTCAGGAAGAGAAAAGAAATCCAAAAACAATATTTCTGCACATTAGACAAGAGCATGAACCTAGTATACAAAGTTTGCTGAATAACTAAGTCCTACTCTAGCTGTTTGTACCATAATTGTGTATTGTACTTCAGTTGGCTTCAGATTAATAAATACCTCTGAAGAGTTCATTGTGCCTTGGGTATATAGATCAGGCTACTTCTATTTTTATCTATTATCCAAACCCTATATGTTAGCAAGGAAAATTGTTTTCACGATCCTGTATAAAAGTTACACTGTTCGGGCTCTTTCCTAAGCTGAAGCGTATTTGACTTTTAAGAGATTGTGTAAGACAGAGATCTTTTTTGAGTGACCTGAGGAAATTTGTTCTCATTTGGTCTCCATTTTCAGGAATAAGATTGGCAGATAATCAAGAGGAGAAAAGAGAAATGTGTAGCATATACTAATTAGTGATACTTTATAAATTCAGCATATAATAAATGAAGTTTCTGATGACACATCTATTTTTGCCTTAGGTATCAGGTGTGTGATGGCGGCTACACTCTGTCTTGTGGGTATTAATACATTCTTCCAAAGTCGCTACTGATGTCTTACCTTCATCTTCCAAATTGCAGTGTGGTCGGTAAGTCAACATCTACTGCAGTCATAAAAGTACACTTTATTTTGAATAAATAAAAAATCTTTTAATACCTCTTCAACGTTGGAAACAAAGACCAGGCTTCTACACTAATATAGCAGGTAGCTTTAGATCGCTTTGTTTCATAAATAAGTGGACAGGTATTTTTTTACTCAATTGTTTAATTAGGTTCTCTTTATCTAGTTTTAGGGCTTGTATGAAGAACAGTTCGTGTTTTAGATGATATTTATGCAGAAATATTGAAAATTCAAAAGGGTTCACAAAACTTTCAAGCACCACTGTATTCCACCAGCAATAGTAAGGGTCAATAAGGTTATTATTTTTTGCTATTGTACCTTACATATTAAAGCTTTACACATTTTAGTCCTAGACTGGCTTAATTTACTTCATTTTCATGGCAAGTACTCCAGTATAAACCATCTGCTTACCTCCATCCTCCAGTTCTTTAGTATTAGCCTTCACTATCTCTTCCCATTTTGGCATCCACTATATTCTAATTATCATTCTCTGAATTTCACTTTAACAATGCCCTCCAGGTTTGGGAAGGCTGTTCTCGGCTTTCTGGCCATTTGTGTTGTGTTGTTGTTTCCTCATAAGCATGTCTTTTCTTTTTTACAGGCTTTAAAAAAATACCTCACGCAAGCGTGGATTCCTTCAAGACTTTGCCACAGCCTCTATCACACATCTTCTTAAAAATAAAATAGAAAGTATTGAATAATAATGGTAATGATATGTCATATCCAGTCTAAACATCTGGTTGACTATGTGATGAACCATAATAATAATAATAATATTTTCCTTTTCTGCATTGTATAAAAGTTTAAGCATTTAAATTCTATAAGCATGAATGAATTTCTGGTTTGAAAAAAATATTTTCAAGCAGAGCAGCAAAGAGAATAACTATTTTTTATACCAAGCATTTTAAGTAAGAGGACCGTACCTTGGGTGGAAGAACTGATTACTGTATATGTTTGATTTTTAAATATGTATAATCTCCTTTTCCTACCCTTTTAAGATGCATGTTCAAGGCATGTTTTTAAATCTGGTTCAGATTTTTTAAAAAGTGTATTGTTTGAAATGCACAAGACATTTTGGTTATCAGGTTTTGGAGCCTGAGATGGTGTGTTTTAAATATATGAAGTGTATTCCTGTAGTAGTTATTTTCATGTTTTGCCTAATTGTGCCAAATTATATTGAGCAAGACAATCAGCAATAGCTTTTTCATGATTGTAACAGTTGGTGCACTGTACATTAGCAGTGCCTGATCACTAGTTCCTGCTGTATTTTTTTTCTCTATATTTGGATATGCAATTGCGTGGGAATAAGAAGTAGTACACTGTAGAAAGTAGAAAGGCAATTTCTATTATGAATGAAAATGTGCAGTCATAATTATGAACATTTCTGCAACTGTGTCTATCATAGTATACTTCTCTTCAGACAAATATATCTCATGCAGTTGTGTGTATTATTTGGAAAAGGAAAAATAAAAAAAACCCCTGGTATTTGTGAGAATCCATCCTGGATGACCAAGCTGCCCAGGAAGTTATGTACTCTAAATCAAGTTTCTAACATCCATACCATCTACTTTTGTAAGAACTTATACACTGTGTGTATCTTTGAAAGGTAGTTTAGTTTTGTGGTTTTGTTCCAGATATAAAGTGAATTGGTTCTTGTCATTTATTGTTAATCATATTCTTGGGGAAGGTTAAGAGGTGACTGGACCATTGATCCAGAAAACTGAACTTCAGTTGTTGATCCTAGGACCTCATGCCTATGAAAAATGCCAAAGGTTTTTTGCTGAATCTGATTCTAATGAAATGGCCATCTTTGGGACATTTGGCTTGCCAGTTATTTTTGATTTTTCCCAGATAATCTCAGTAGCAGGCATATGTAGTCAGTCCCAAATCTATGCACTGATGCCAGATGGTGGTTTTTGAGGTGGCAGCAGTAGTAGCACCATGTAAAGGATTGCCCTCATGGCCAGAACTCCCTACCAGGGAGAAATCTTCAGGTGCCCACTTTTAAATAGCTATTTAACTTCACCTACTGTACGTCTGTGCTCTTGGGAAAAAAAAAAGAATAGGTAAAGCTGCCTCTCTAGGAAGAGAGCAATACTGAGAATGATTCCAGGCACAGCGGGCCAAGGAAAAGCTACTTCAAACTTTCCACTTTCTTGAAGGGGTTTATCTTTAGGAGCCAGATAACGGCTGTAGCCATGTGACTTTAGTGCTACAATGGGACTCTGGAACATTGTTTGTTTTTTTTAAGAAAGTGTTGTTTTCATTCTATTGAAGAAAACTATCCCACAGATAAGCTTTAGTTCAGGTGTGACTCACAAATTCACCTGTAACCAAAGGCTGCACCTCTTAGAAGCTAATGACCTGAATTACGGAGGTTTTTTTAATCTGCTTCCTGTTTTCACTTTACATGGATATGTGATCTGTTGAATTGAATAGGGCTTGCTTCTGAGTGCGTAAGATTGCACATGCAGTTCTTTGGACAGCTAGGAATGCAGCTACCTAGGGCAGAAGAGTTCCTATATCAAACATTTGCGTAAAATTATTCTTCCCTCAATTGCTGAAGGCTGCCATTACCAGAAATCCCTCACTGTTCTCCCTTCAGCTACTAGCCCAGAGATTTTACAATAGTGACAAGTCTGGCTCTGCTGGCTTGCTTAGTAGGGAAGCCAATAGGGTTAGTAGGATCAAATTTTCATGAAGCAGCTTCTCTGCCAGGATTATTTTCACTTATCCTGAAATAAGATACATTGTTTTGTAAGAAATATAAATTATATGTCAAAATGTAAAAGACGTCAAGAATGCAAAATTGCAAGAAGCTTGCTTGGCTTGTTCTCTTCTGGAGCTGCTACTCCTGAGAGTTGTACTCTGAACACATCAGAAGAGTCCCAAGTTGGAACTGAAAAATGCCCATTACTAAGCAAACAATATGGATAAATTGAACACATTTAAAATATAACTGAAGGTGGTTAAACAGCACTAAACAAATTTGTGCTGGATTGTTTCACAAAACACTTGATTTTTCTCTACGGCCTTTTACTGGCAGTGACTGAATTATACAATGCTTCCAATTTGTCTATGATTTTTTTTAAAAGAAAAAAGTTGTTAAAAGATACTTTTCTATTATAATTTTTTTTAAAATAAAAGCAATGAATAAAATAAAAATATGGTCTATGCTACCATGTCTGTTTATTTACTTGTATCCTTATGAGGAAATCAGAATCTGTGACAATCAGCGTTAATACTTAGTTTTAATGCCTTACCCCAACCCAGTTTTCATTTATACTTCTGTCTTCCATAGTTAATTGGAAAAATCTGAACACGGCTCAATAGTAGCTACAAGTCAGTGTTGCACAAGTACCTAGATTACTAGATTACCCCACATTCTGAGAGTCATGACAGGTAGTCTCCACAAATCACACAACTCGCCATCTGAGAACTTGTCCTTAACCTTCTCCTCCCAAATCCTGAAACTGATTCCTACAGAATAAAATCAAAGAAAAACAAAAACCCCAACCATCTCTGTTAGGAGATTGAGAGAAGTTCAAATAGGAGAGGCTAAGAAAAACCGCTCCAGAGTCCCATTTCAATGTAAAAAGGGCTTCTCCCTTATAGCACCCTCCCAATGCTAAATACCCCATCCCGTTGACCATTGCAAAAAAATGGGCAGAAGCGTGGCCCCAAATCAACTGGAGAGGATTTGAAGAAGCTTCTCGGATGAGAAGTGAAACACCTTCAAGGAATAGAACAGAATAACACAGTTGGAATGGACCTTGGAGGTCTTCTAATCCAGCCCCCTGCTTAGGCAGGAAACCCTACACCACTTCAGACAAATGGTTATCCAAACTCTTCTTAAAAACCTCCAATGTTGGAGGAAAAACAAAAGTCCAATTGCTTTTTGAAAAAGCACCTTTGGGACAACCATGACTTGAATGACTGAGAATCTCCACAGACATACAACTGGAGAGAATCTACTCTATTAGTTCGCAAGCTAGCCACTTGTAATGAGTCACTGATCTCCTGCACTCAAAAAGGTAAGAGCAAGAGCCACAAGCTTATCAGATCTTATATAAAATATTAAAGGCAGCATGGGCATGCAATTACACTAAGGAAGATCCACAATACAGGCATAATTGTTTTACAACTGATAACAAATAAGAATGACTACAGTATACATGGTGCGAAATCATTACAGACGCATTCTTAGAAAGAACACATCGTAGCTTTGATATTGAACAGAGCTAGAACCTGTTCTCCTAACAGACTGGCCCTGCATTTATTATGGAAGATGGAAGAGATAAGGAGGCATGGCATTGATCCTTAAATCTTGCCTTTCAAGACAAGGACTCTATTATCAATTAATCATTACCAGCACAGATTGACACAGAAATGAAATCTGACGCCTAAGGATGCTACATGAAAGATAAAAAGGGCACCTACAAATGAAAAAACATGTATGTACACAGGCAGCTCTCAACTCTCAACCTTTTGTTTATTGACCGTTCAGTTACAATGGCACTGAAAAGTGATTTGACCTTTGCAGCATCCCCATGGTTACAGGATCAAAATTTGGATGATTGGCAACTGGCTCATATTTATGACAGTTGCAGTGTTCTGGGATTATGTGATCACTTTCCCAACATTCTGATAAGTGAAGTCAGTAGTGAAGCCAGATCCACTTAACAACTACGTTACTAACTTAATAGCTGCAGTGATTCTCTTAACTGTGGCAAGAAAGGTCATAACATGGGGCAAAACCACTTAACTGTCTCACTTAGCAACAGAAATTTTGGGCTCAATTGTGATTATAAAACAAGGACTGCTTGTATATGTATAGTAAGCATAAATATAATTGATTCATCCTGAGTTCCTATTCAAATCTCCATGCAGATTATTTGCTTCTTTCTTATTTGCCAATACTCATGTAACATTTGTGGGTTAGTTTATAAGGCTCACAGGCCACAGACTCACAGTTCAGTACAATTTATAGAAGTTTGGCCAGGTGAAGAAACTGAGGTTCAGTTGCTGGAATAACACTTTCTTTT
Organism: Oxyrhabdium leporinum; assembly: GCA_032468155.1. NCBI lineage: Eukaryota > Metazoa > Chordata > Lepidosauria > Squamata > Cyclocoridae > Oxyrhabdium > Oxyrhabdium leporinum. The sequence continues at coordinate 75,110 of JANHFL010006688.1, read as the reverse complement.
ATATACTATGTCCCCCACTGAAGTATTGTAGTAATAATAATTTAATAATAATTAACAACAGGACTTTCCAATTTCTGAATTCTGAAACTAAGATTTAATTGTTTTCTACCTGGCTCTGTAATAGGAAAAGGAATTCTAAAATACTTTATAAAATACACTTATTTTAACCAAGCCAAGCATATGTCTCTGCTGGTCTCTGAGCAGGATTGTAAAAGATTCACGCCAACACATTTGCAACTACCTGACTCGTGAGTCTCAAGATGGAAACAATAACGTCACCATTATGACTTTGTGATTATTGCTACTTTCATCAGTCCTGAAAGCCTGGCGCTCTCTCGTGTCCTATCACCAAGTTCTTTGTGCTACAGAAAGCGACAGGAAGAGCCAAATGGGCATTCTTTACATATTTTCTCAAAATTCACTTGCTTTTCTCTATTCTCTAGAAGCTTGGAAGGACTATGATGAACTATATATCAAATGCATTACAAACAGATTTATACCAGCGCTCTCTAGCAAACATACAAAATCTTGCTACAGTAGTTTTTCCTTTTCATGTCTTACTTCATAAAATTATAAATATTCAAATTAAATTACTCTTACTAATTTGCTCAGTAACACCCAACAGATCTGTATTTTTACCACCAATCTAATCCAATTAAAAAATTATGTTCTCATTTTGTGAAGCCAAGCTTTTTTCAGTAAGGCTATCTATACTCAAGCCGCAGTCTTCTGGTTTCCTTGCTCACTTTAAAGCCAAAAGGAAATTCTTACTTAAATTTTTTCTCCACATTTGATAAGTTCATGGCCAGACCTCGCTTGCTGCCCGATTAATTACATCATTATCAATTAGTAAAACTATTTCTAGAGTAGCCATTTTTTGTTTCATTTAACTTTCATTTCTGTAGAACAAGGTGTAAATACACAATTTGTTCATATTAAATCAATTACCCATATTAAATGAATTATACATTCCAATAAGGATGGGAAGAAATATATTCTTACCTTCGCTTCCCCCAACTCATACCCTTTTCTTTCCTTCATCAAAGCCAGCAGTCATATAAAGGAAGGTCACTCTATCACTACATATGAAGAAGCAGGCTTGTCTCAATTTTGTTTAATTCTAAAGTAAATCATAAACAATACAAATACACTTGTGTGCAAAATTAGGCACCCTTGGTCAAATTGTACACTTCAATAAATCCTTAAGCAAACAGAAAATGGCAAAATTTCTACATAATACAAAACCACACAACAGTGTTCTACAAATTTCAATGCATACTTAACAATTTACGTGCAGTTATTTACAGATTCAAGGTAATAAGATACCCAGGGGCAGAGGTTTGGATACTCTTTCAGGCAGTACTTTGTAATACCTCCTTTGGCAGACATTTTCTCTAACCAGCTGAGTCGTTCTAAGCTTTGTTTTTGGAATTTATTCTCACTCTTCATTAACAGAACTCTTCCAACTCAGAAATATTCTGAGACTTCTTGGCCTGCATTGTATTTTGGGATCTCCCCAGATTTTCAATAATATCTAGGAACTGGAAAGACCATTCTAAATCCTATGTTTTCTTGTAACAGTTTCATGATTTATTTGGAGGTATATTTTGGCTCAAGGATTCCTGACATAAATGGAATGTTAACACAATTTAGAAGATATTACATGGGCACTGTGATGTAATTGGTACCAGCAGAAACAACCAACTGAAATAGTCTTGAAAATTCGAATGGAATCTTCAGGATAATATAAGAAATGTCACTTTGTGGGGAAAAAAAACAAGTATAAAAAAAGAGTTTACATTTCTAAATAAAGGCTTCATCTTAAACTATTATCTAAACTATTATCTATCTGTCTATATCTAAATGAAGTGTTGCCTTTAGCTGCTATTCTGTCAAAAAGCATGGAAAACATGTGAAAAAATCTTCAACTTTTTTGAATTATTTTATTATAAACATGTTTTCTTGACATCAAAAAATCTTAGATTTATCTAGGTTAGCCCAGCTGAATAAATTGCCATAGAATGCCAAAAGAATTCTTCAAAGAAATTTTAACTGATGAACATGAACCTCAGCATTACATGCTAAAATATATTCACCCCCAATATCAGAAGTCTACTGATAATGAATGGCTCTGATCCAACTTTATTAACCAGTAAAGTAAATGTTATGATGAATAGTTTATTCTTGATCCCAAAAGCTGTTACTTTTCATCTGCTACAGAAATGGAAGAGGAAAAACCCACATCAGATATACAAAGGGTATCTGTGCCCTAAGCATCCACATCAACGTAACAGTTCAGTTCAGAAGACCAATTTATTTGCCAGGAGCTACATCGGAATAATCCTTCAATACACCAGCCAAATGATCATTGTGAGTTTTGAACCTCCGTTTCTTCTGAGATGCTGGCTTCTTCCTCTTCTGAATAGGAACCTAAAAGAAGAAATAAGTCACATTCATGAGAGCCCTGTTCCCCGAAGGATTTTCACAGGTAAGGATCCCGTAATACAGCCTTCTCAATTGTAGTTCCCCACCTGTGCTCTTGCTCCCCACTACTTCTATGATGAGCTGCCACAGAGAGGGGAAAACTGGCTCACGGAAAGAGCACTGGAAAGGAATCTTAAGTTTGGAGTCTGCCTCTTTGGACTTTTTCAATTATGGTTAATTTTGTTCAAATCAAATCACAATTTGATTATGGCCAGCTGCCAGCAAGAAAAAATAAACACCTTAAATTTCAAAATGTTGCATTCTTTAAGCTGGATAATGAAACTGATATATTGTAAGTGATCTGAAAATTCCTGTTGGTTAATAGAAAGGCTGCATAATAATCATCTGACCTTCCTGCGATTATTACTAAAAAAGGAGAGATTAAATTTCGGCACAAAGCCAAATAAAATCTAAATGTAAAGGCATGTGTAATCATTTCAATCTTTCTCCTGTTGTTTTTTAAAAATTTTGGTTCCTGCTGTCACAGCTGCTCTACTTGGGGTAGACAGCATAGAAATATCAGAAATAAACAATGAAACCTATTTGAGCCTTTAGAGGATTGTACATAACCCACTTTTAAATAAGTAGAACATAAATTATACAGGTAAGCCATCCAGTAATACACACGTGTTAGATCCAGAAATTGGAAATTACCCAACATCAGTTTTGCAGATCCAAACCTTTTTTGAAGCAGGGTGGTGCAATGTTTTGGCCATTACTCATGAGGGCATGAGTTTAAAAAAATGCTCCGGGGAGGTCCTGAGCAATCTCACCCCATCCCAAGACTGAAATTTTCCATTAGGGGATTAAGGAACAAAATGAGTATCTTAAATTAGAAAGTTTAAGACATCTATTTTGTTTGTCCAATCCCCAAAAGATTTTGATTTAGAAATGAAGTAAGCAAATAAGTAAACAAGTATATGTGTCTTTCAGAACTGCAATGCTTTTGTTAAACAAATCCAATTCTACACAAAGCTACATACACTACCTCCTATTGGGGCTCAGCTTTCTAAGATGTACACAAGCCCTACATTTGTAAGGACCAAAATGTTTAAACTGAAAGCACACATCATAGTTACGGATTCTTGCAAAAAACTGATGGTAGTACTGAGCAAAGACACAAAAAACTGAGGAAGAGTGAACAGCATTCCCCTGACCACTCTTTCTAGTTCATAATTTACAACTCTTGTATTGCCAAACACTCAGCTCACTTTCTAAGCATCAGAGTCTTTCTTTTTTTGAAAAGGAGAAGCCAATTCTTTGTCTTTACTGTGGAATAGGGATGAATTAGAGCTATACAGAACTTACAAGTGCATTCCATTCTCAAAAGGTTAGTATATTTTCATTCTTGAAGACTGAAGGCCAGACCAGATATTATCTGAACAAATGTGCAAACTCAGTTGCTCTCACTCCAAGGCTTAGAATTTATACATTAATTTGGGGGGGGGGGGAGGACAGTTAAGCACTCCTGCTAATGTCCCCATTTCTCCCATATTAGCGATATTTAAAAAACGGCTTTGTGACCCAAGTTTGTCCTTGTACCTCTTATTTTTTCAAGAAGCCAAAGCATTTGCATGTGGTTTCAAATATATACAAAAGCCAAATTGTACAGTTTATTAAGCACTTGCTAAAGAAATCATATGGTAGCATTTGAAAGGATTTGTAATTCTGCTCCTTAAGAATTTTAGAGACTTTTCGTCGTGCTGGACAGTGGGAGAAAGACAGATCTCTATGCGAAACCATATTTCAGGATATTTTTGAATTTCTTCGCATGTAACATTCTCTCCTCTCTTGGGGGCAGTACACATATGGGTCGATATTGGTTGATCTTTGTCTTAGGAATCTATGCAGTCCAAAGCAAGCAGCAGCAGACAGGAAAGTACCAAGTCATTTCTCTGCAGCGGCAGTGGATTGCTTTCTAAAGGACTGCAATGGGTACCAGTGAAGCCTCTAAATTAAAATAAGATCCAAATGACAGAACTGCCTCATTTAATGTTAAGAAAATAGATCTGCCCATTGCCTTGTAATCTCATTCTCTTAAGCAATCCATTCATTCTTCTCTCTTGCATTCTTAAAATATCTTCATTTCCTATAAATTAAGTATATTAATTCTGAAGAAAGAAAAGACTAATAGAAAGTTGCTTACTATTTTCTTTGGGCCTACATCTTGCATAGAAGAAATACCCTGGCGTTTCAGATAGTCTTCTATCTTCTCTTCATCCATAGAATCCACAGGAACACTCCTCCAAAGTTTTTGAAATTCTAAAATCCCAAAATGAATACTAATTAGTTTCCTTACTCCTTTCATAATTATAATGCCCAACTGACATCCCACACTGACTGCAATGCTATACAAAATAGTAACAACAAGCATAACCTTTATTATAAATTGTACAGAATAAGAAAAAGGGGCTAAGATATTATAAATATGTAAATATTAGCATACAAGAATTCTAAGACAGAAGAGCTAAAATTAGATAATTACAAAATGATTTAATGTTTAAATATATGCAAAATATATGCAAAAAAAGGGCAAATTAAATACCAGTTCCCACTCTCAAGAGTTCCATCAGTCTCTTGGGATCTGCCTCTGCTCCCAGACTGGTATGTTTACTTGTTGAAGTGGTCATCTTTATAAGAACCGTGGTGGCACAGTGGTTAGAATGCAGTACTGCAGGCTACTTCTGCTGACTGCCAGTTGCCAGAAGTTTGGCAGTTCAATTCTCACCGGCCCAAGGTTGATTCAGCCTTCCATCCTTCCGAGGTTGGTAAAATGAGGACCCACATTGTTGGGGGCAATATGCTCGTTCTGTAAACTGCTTAGGGAGGGCTGTAAAAGCACTGTGAAGCGGTATGTAAGTCTAAGTGCTATTGCTATTACCTAATGAAGAAGAGTTTGATTCAATGAATTTATTTTAAAGCTAAAGAGAATTGGAGCTTAAATGCAGTCCAGATTCACACACATCCGAATGGATATAGGACTACAAAATACTAAGGGCACTGAAAGTTACAGCAAACCTGCAGAGTATTGTTATTGCTCAACTTCATAATTAGAGCAAAATGTGGCTGGCTGATTGAGAAGGCAGATAAAGATGTACATCCATCAAAGAAGATAACTACACTAAATTAATACAGCAAATAAAAATGGATCTGGACAAATGGAAAAATCTACAGCTGTCGTTGGTCGGAAGTAGCTACAACAAAAATGAACATTTTACCAAAATTGCTATTCTTATTCCAAGTAATCCTGATAAAATTAGGAAAAAGGTTTTTTGAGGACCTAAATAGATTGATGTCAAAATTCATCTGGCAAGGTAAAAAAACAAGAATTGAATTGAAAATGCTACAAGACATGAAAAACAAAGGAGGGTTTGGGCTTGTGGACTGGGAGTTATACTATCAGGCTTTAGTGCTCACATGGGTGAAGGAGTGGGTAAACTTAAAGAATAAAAGAACGTTGATGATAGAAGGGCATGATTTACAAATGGGATGGCATGCATTGATATGGTACGGGAAAAATAAAACACATAGATACTTCCAAAGGCACTATATTAGAAATGCTCTGCTGTCAGTATGGGAAAAAATTAAACAGAAGCATTACATGAAAATACCGATCTGGCTATCCACAATGGAAGTGTTAATATATCCTGATGTTTTCGATCCGGATAAAATTGTAATGTATAAATAGGTACTTAATGAACAAGGGGATTTAAAATCCAAACAGGAATTAAAAAAGCAGGGAATCAACTTGGACTGGTGGCCATA
>JANHFL010006688.1:57336-68761 GCA_032468155.1 Oxyrhabdium leporinum | reverse complement strand
GATAATTTGTAATCTTCCTTTTAAAATATACTCTGAAAGCAAATTGTGACATTCTGATCCTTTCAGATTGAAGATAACCGTGTATCATACAAAGATGTTATGGAACAGTATGTTACAGCAGGAATTTAAACAATTTTCCTGTAAGAAAAGCAAATAGAGCATCATCATAAGAATTATTACAACTAATGCTCAGAATTCTACCATGCAACATATTTGTTTTCTTTTCTTTTATCATAGTTCATGCCTTGAAAATGGACAATATTTCTGTTAGTTACTGGACTTTGAAGTACAATCCAAAGATGATGATATCTCCTCTTCATTGGAAATGACAGTACATAGAATGCAATCTCATTTACCTGAATAATAAACTTTGGATCTTATTGTCTCTAGTTTCCTGTAATCCAGTGATGATTTTTAGCTGCTATAAAGCAGGTGGAGACCTAGCTTTATTAAAGTGAAACCTGTTTTTAGGAATATTCCATGTGTTTAAAATTCTGGATTATCTGTTGGAATCAATTTACATTATTTGCACGTTCCTGAAGTCCAAATTATATTGCTGTAGGCAATATAAAAGCTAAAAGTGGCCAACCTCAGTCTACTTGGACCTAATTACTTTTAGAATTGAAGTCCTATAAGTGCCATTCTACTGAACATAGAGTTCATTCTGAATGAACACAGATAGGATTCTCTTATAAGTTGAATTTGTGTCTAAAACGGGAATTTCCACAATTCATTCTTGCTTTGATAGTACCCATGGTATAATGGCACACGAGAAGGACCTAAGGAAATTGGATAATGAGATACCACTAAGGGAACAATAAGGTAAGAGACACTATTGGATAGTGGACGAGGTCAGAGGCTCAGAAAAAGGGGGGGGAAACAACCTTGGTTTCTTAGGCTGTAAAGAGACACGGGAGTATTGTACTTTAAGAGCTGCAAGTTTGATGTTGGTCTTGTGGGGAAACCAGATAGGAATCACAATCAGGAGTTAATTCTACTTTGCAACTCCTCCCTTCTCCCCCATTTGCAGCCTGATAAACGGGAGGGTCTTGAGCTTGCCTCGCCAAATGTGACCTTTGCCATCTTCTAACCGTTCTCTTGGCCATGTCTCTCTGCTCCATCTCCCAAGAGCTTTTCCATAACCATGACACAGATGGAAAGGGTTTGGGATTATTTTAGATTTTATTACACCAAGTTGGTGCTAACGAGCAGTTAATGGCATAGATTGCTAGCAGCCTGGGCTCCTTTGCAGTGGTTGTGCTAGTTAAGAGAAAAAGATGTTTGGGTAGGCTGGATGGGTGAACAATATGGTCAACAATGAGCTTGAGAGATCTTGAAAATATAGCTGTATGCAGGACAAGTGCTGCTACCAAACAAACTAATCAGCAGGAGACAGCTATTTTATACCAGTTTGGTTATCCACAATGGAAGCGTTAATATACCTTAATGTTTTAGATTTGGATAAAATTATAAGATACAAAGAGATACTTAATGAACAAGGGGACTTAAAATCTAAACAGAAATTAGAAAAGCAGGGAATTGATTTGGATTGGTGGCCATACATGCAAATGCAAATGAGATACAAGAAAGATATGGAAATACATGGTTTTTATAAGGAACCCCAAGAATTGGACAAAATATTGTCAGGGACAGAGGAAAAAATAATAAAGAAAATATATAATTATCTCTTAAATTTTAAAATGGAAGAAGAATGGGTAAAAGAAAATATGATAGTATGGGCAAAAAAATTCGGGTACACTATAGAATTAGATAATTGGCAAAAATTGTGGGAAAAGAATTATAAACTAACGATGTCAACAGCTTACAAAGAAAACTTATATACAATGTTTTATAGATGGCACCTGCCACCAGCAAGAATGGCAAAAATGTTCCCAAATATGTCACCAGAATGCTGGAAATGCAAACAGGTACCAGGAACCTACTATCATATGTGGTGGACCTATCCAACAGCAAAAAAGTACTGGTCAAAGATAAAAAGATAGCAAGAAGAGATGACAGAACAGCAAATAAGAGTTGAAACCAGAATTATTCTTATTAGGAATATTAACGGGGAAATATAATAAAAGAACCACATACTTAACCTTACATGTAATAACAGCAGCTAGAATTACATATGCACAAAATTGGAAAAACAAAAGTACACCTGCAGATGAAAAAGTAATAGCAAAAATACTAGAGTATGCCGAAATGGACAGGTTAACGAATGGATCTTAAAGAGGAAACGGAATATTACTTAACATGGGAGATATCGTATAAATGATTAAATGATAGATGAAGAGATTAGTAATTTAAGAATGAAAGAAGGTTAACAAAAGAGAGATAAATACAGACATATAGAAATATATAAGAATTTATACTGTAAGCAATGCCACTATCGGACTGTACACGACTATAACTTAAAATGTATAGAGTAACAAATGTAAGAGTGCTAAGGTAACAACTATGAAAACAATAGGTATAAATATGATGTACAATACTATGTACTTAACACAACGTATACTTAAAGGACTTGATACAGCCAGTACACAATTGCTGCAAAACTGGAAATGTGATGTACAATATATAATAACGAAATGTATAATGTATAAAAATGTGTAATAATGATAAATGTACAATAAAAATATTTTTTTTAAAAAAGAGAAGGCAGATAATTTCCCCCATAACCTATTTCTGAGAATTAAGTCAAATGCAGACTTAAGGAAGGAAACATTTTCTTTGGAGACAGGAAACGCCCTTCATCGCTAGGTATTGCTCACAATGCTTGGCAGGCTGACTGGGCAAGTTTGCTGGGCTTTCAAGGTTGTTGTTTTCAAAGATCAGAGCTATAACAGATTTACACCGATTAGCTGATATATGAAGTGTGCAATGCATAGATGTGAATAGTTTAGCCAAAACTAGAGCCCCATCAATCAATATTTGATGCTGAGATTTCAGAGCAGATTTACTTTTTTTGGGCTAAGAGAGAGGTTTGGTGATCTCAAATAGCCACTAAATTCCAGCCTTGTGTGCTTTTTAGATAGCTGTCCGAAGCTGACATGCAGCTGTTTTAGTCTTATGGGAGATATGCCTACACACTGGAAGAGGATTTTTTTTTATCTTTTGTTATTTTCTCTTAAGGACAATACACTAATCCTTGGATTATGATGGCAATTGGGACTGGAACTTTTATCATAAGCAATGCGGATGTAAAATGCAATGCTAAGTGACCACATCACTTAGCAATGGCAATCCTGGCAGCCCTGGTTGCTGTTGTTAAGGAAATACCACACGTGATTGTGAACTGAGAAGAGGCAGGAGTCCAACATAAGCAGGATGGTGGATGCCACGGACCAGTGTCAAAGCTGGCACTACAGAACATAGGCAGGCAGATGCTATTGGCAGGCTTTATGGGGCGAGGGTGGATGCTACAGGCAAGCACAATGAAGTCTTGGCAGGTACTGCAGATAGATCTACAGATTATGGACACATAGGCAAAAAAGCAGGAGCGGGAATGAGATACAACCTCCTCCTAGCTTCCCTATTGACTTTGGCTTGTGGGAAGTTGACAGGGAAAGCAGAAAATGGTGATTACGTGACCGTGAGATGCTCCAAAGGTAATTCAGTGTCAATTGTCAAGAGTCTAAACTATGATCACTTTTAGTGCCATTGTAACTTTGAACTGTCCCTGAACAAGTGGTTGCAACTCACCCAAGGATAAGCTGTATCAGAAGAGTGGCTATAGCCTGTGGATTGGTAAAACCTATAGATTTTTGTTATTCTGGACCGAGTTACAGTGCATTCTTTTTCTAGAGGACTTAGCTTATTGGGTGTCTATTTTGTTTTTGTTTTTTTTAACCCAACGGGTTTTAACTAATGGATCAAATTCATTTCCTAATGAATTCACTGGCACTTTGGCAAATGGAGTCTCTCAGCCTAATCACACTATTCAAGTCTATGAAGGATATACAGATAGTTCTCAACTTAGGACCACAATTGAGTTCACAATGTAGGATCACAATTGGGTCCATAATCTGCGTTGTGTGACAATCATTTGACTGCCTTCCTCAATAACTGCAATCCCAGCTCTCTCCATTGCAGTTAAGACGAGTACCTGTTCTTACAATATTTCTGAAGGCTAGAAAGAGCCTCAGAAACACCACGAGCAAAATGCCATCTGTTCTGAAGCTCCTTCCTCTTTTGGAAAAAATCGCATTGCCTAGTTTTCTACAATAATTGTGCCTAACGTTGTTCAGCCACATTTGTTAGCAGTTGCACGGAAAGGGAAGTAAGCGGACATATATGGTGGGATGGAGAGCAGACCACAGCCTTCTGGGAGTGGGGTGGGGTGAAGGCCCAGCCTTCCAGGAGAGTGGTGGAAAGGGGGAAAGGCCTATATACTGGTGTGCCTAGCAGGCTGAGGCCTTCCAACCTGCAATGGAGAAAACCTGAGGCACTCCGATAGTAGTAAGGTCAGGGGCACTGACAAGCGACCACATTTTTGTCATGTGACTGCAGAGCGCTGCAATATTCAGAACTTCGAGAGGGGATCATATGTCCCTTCCTTCAGCACCATCATAATTTCAAACTGTCACTGAACAAATGGTTATAAGTCAGGGGCTATCTGTAAAAGCATCGCTGTTTCTCAGTTGATAAACATTCTATGATTGATACACTGGTTTTGATTTATTTATTTTGGTGGATTGTATTTTCATCCAATCATTCTTCTATGAGGACTTAATAATAACAACTTTACATGGGTTTGGGAATTTATTTCACAATACTTAGGGGTTTTTTTTTCTTCTTGCTATCAATGCATCCTTTGATATATTTGTATTAGTTCAGTGTATTTGGATGATTAATATTAAACAGCCATTGAACCTGACAGTTTTAATATGCTAGGCAACTACTGCCATTAATATCTCATCCCACTGTTTCTCCTTAACATCAAAAGAAAATATAACATCATTATCTTTGATGCTTTCTGATCCCCAATGGCAACATTATGCAGCAAACCCAGAGAACCCTGAATACAAGGACATCACCAAAATGGAAAAAAGTGGGCTGTCGGTAGCCATATGTTACCTACGTCATTTGTTTTGGATCCAAAGTATAAAAGATTCATTGTACTATATTCAAGTTTTTAAAATTGCATTATAATACAAACTGACTTTGAAATAACTCCCAAATTCCTTAAGCAAAACATTTTGCCTCTTGATCACAGAAAATAAAGAGGACAAAAGCAGAAAAACTCAGATAAACTGCAGGCAACCTGCCTCCATATATCTTTTCAAGTGCTTTCCTGGAATGCCTTTATCAAGGCTGTGGCTGGTACAATTTCATTTCCCTTCATTCCATACCGATGAAGTCAGACAGAGTCTGTCAATGGGCCTTGTTCACAAGCCATAAATAAAACGTAAAGTATAAATTCAGGAAATCCTTTCAAGTATTTCTACCTATGCAAAGATTTGTTTTGGTGTACTGAATTAATAATTTGGGCAGCCTGGTGCAAGCCAAAGCAATAATCCATAACATTCTTTATTTTATATTGGTTTTACAGAGCTCTATTCAATACACTGAGTGCCAGCTCTTGGATACTTCTTCTCAAGTCGTGAAAATTTTACTACTTCAGACTTAAAACTACTTAGGACCAAAAGCAATCTATTGGAAATATTATATTGTATCTTGATTATAAAAGCAAATCCTGGTGTAAACAACTGTTTTGTGAGTACAGAGAACACCAATGAGTCTCTAATGTCTCCAACCAAGTGATCCCTGGTGCTAGAGTTGGCAAAATATAGTCTCTGTATCAAGAAAAATGAGGTTCCCAAGGGAGCTGCCATACAAGGGCTCCCATTGATCCAATCAGTCATCCGGCTCAAACATCCATCCCTCACTCCACAGAATTTGTTCTTTTTCATCCTTGCACATTTCTTGTACAGTTTTATATTCTTATGGTTTCATATACACTGTGAATATGCAAATCCACATTTATAAAATAGAAATGTTGCAAAGAAAGCATATTTTAAAATAATAATTACAATGGCACTATATAAAAAGTATTATACTGCTTCAATAGTCTCTGTAGAAAAAATAATTATTGCATTGTCACCTCATGACTGGGAAAAACTAAAGCAGCTGCTGGCCCTTAATTACTATGGTAATTCTACTAAAAACACAGAGTGTATAAGAGGAAGTATAATACTTGAAAACCACCTCAAACATGCAAAGCAAAGGTGAATATAAGCAATTTAAATAATAAACTGTCCTATTGACTCAAAATAGTACTTTAATGAGGTACAAATTGTGCATTTCACTGAAATGAAACATCAAACATAGAACATAGAATTACAGGGTTGGAAGGGATCCTGGAGGTTTTTTAGTCCAACCTCCTACTCAAGCAGGAGACTCTATCCATAATATCTTAACATCCAGAACATTACAATGGCTCTGATCTTACATACTACCATTATGGAATAAGCAAGATATAAAAATCTCAGTAAAAATCTACAGTATTTAACTCTAAAGTCAAAGCATTAGCAACTTCAGGTTGTTCTCAACTCACCCAATTAAGCATTTTGATTAAGCTAAACTATACTTAATGCTTTGAGAACAGAGGTAGCCCAATAAAATCTTGTTTGCTACATATCCTTTTCTATATATTTTCAACTGTATAACATTTATTCAAGCATTTTTTTTCTCTAAAACCTTCCCATAGTACTTGGCTGATTAACCCTAATTGCAGGAAAAAAAGCTTTGGCCCAGAAACCTCAAGTTTATATTTCCAGAGGGAGGGTAAAAGATTCCATAACATTCTTTAACTATTGAAGTAAAAACAACAAAACCCTACAAACTGGATATTTATGATATGCTTTAAATCAATTTTTAAAAGAGAGAAAAATGCATATAATACCGGTAGGAAGTAGCCCAATTATGAAATAAGTGTACCTGCTACCTGACCTGATCGTGAGTATTTCAAAGAGGGAGCAGAGAAGCAGACTTTCTTTTAACTGATTTAAATTTGTGTGTAGTAACTAACAAAGTTCAGGATTATCAGAGTCCCACTTGTTTTCAGGAAAAGGAGACTGCGAAATTAAGTAAAAGAAAGAGGCGCTCAATGATTCTTACAGTGCCCAGGTTTATAACCTTCATTTTTCAAACATATTAATAAAAAAGCTACATATGAGGTTAGTGGAAGTCTCCTCCCCTCACTCCCCCCAGGCATTGCACACTGCAGGAGAAAAGTAATGATAATTAATCAGTCACTTAGAGAGATACTGTGGATTGCTGAAGCTGCAACAGAATGATGGATGTTTATACCATTTTTCTCTCCAGTGATTCATTATCTATTTCTAAGCATTTCTAAATACTGTGATTTAAGGTAAAGAAATTTTGAAAAAAAGGAAATGATGCTCCAACCCATTCTTAGAATATCAAAATGAATGGTAGTTACAATCCAAAGTTTGTTTAGCTAGGGAGGTATGGGATGACCTGATAATAAGGACTGTCTTCGGGGTGCTGGAGGAGGTTGTGGGAAACAAGAGTGGTGTTTTTGATATGCTGTGCATTCATATTATTTAAAATGGAGGTCAACTTTTATTGTTTCAATGCAGTGCAAGTTTTGCATGTGATAAACTTTATTCATGGTATGTGGCATTAATGAATATATGCATTGATATTTTGACATCTGTGAAACCAGTGTTTTATTGTGCTTTTGAGAAGATATGCAAGATGGCATTTGGAGTATAGGCTGCACTTTTTGTACTCAGCTTCTTAGCAAACTTACTTGTTTCTGAGTTTCATTTGCTAAAACAGAAAATAGGTTCAAAAAGCAATTTTGTACTTTGGAAATCAGATCGTGCCTCAATCATGTTTTTAAGAAAATTACTTCTCTTTTAATCCCAAATTTGCCATTTAAAAGCCATTTTTGAATAGATAGCACTTATTCCATTATAGCCATTTTTAACAGCATCTATGACTTGTTATCAAATTTCCCAATATGTGCAATAGTCCAAAAAATATTACTTGAGTGCCTGTCTTAACAGAGAGCTACCTTTTCGGGCATATATAAGAGGGCTTTCTAGCACTTACTGCAAGACATGCACTGATTGATATAGAAAGAATGCCACCAGATGTATAAAAAGAGAAATTCACAAGGTAAGGTTTTCCTTTTCTTTTTTGGCAAGCAAGAAAAAATGAATTCCAAGATGGTAAAATACTACACAAGGTTTGTTTTTTTACATTCTAGAAGTGTAGTGCTTCTTTTGGGCCAATCTGCAACTAGAACCAGGTTGCAAAACCACTATATAAAAAGTTAGGGAAACAGATATGAGCCCAGTTGATAGCTCCTTTGGATGTTCACCCATTTAATAAAATCTGTTTATTTATTAAACCAATCAAAATTCCTCAACATTTCTTGTAGCAAACAAGTGACTCCTTTTCCTTTTTTAAACTTTGGGTTGGGGATAAAAATAATCCATGTAGAAACATTTCTGAGAAATGTTCCATCTTTCATATCAATAACATTCATATCTCAAGGAAGAAAAAAGGGAGATTCTACAGCTAGCATGAGGAGGGATGAAGAGAGTCATTTGACTGTGCCAGGAAACAAATCTAAAAACTGAAATTAAGTGTAATATAGAAGAATCATTATTAGAAGGCAAAAGAGAGAAAAATCTGCAGAAATAAAAGAAACAAGTAGGAGAGTAATAGCATTATCCTCGTCTTTCCCAGACCCTGGAATTTACAGTTAAGCTTTGTTATCACCAGTGCTCAAATCATATCAGTTCTTACAAGCAATCCTGCATTCAACACAACGCGTATGTGCTTACTTTTTGCTAAGATCACCAAAGCATCATCAGCAAGGGGCAGAAAAGGCACAAGGATACAGATAATCCTTGGGCTATGACGGCAATTGGGACTGGAATTTCCATTGCTAAAGTGCAACATCATGTAGACATATTGCTCAATGATGGCAATCCCAGTTGCCATCATTTAGTAAAGACTGCATAGTTGCTAAGTGAGGACCCTATATGAACACAATGTGGGAAGAGGCATGAATCAGGACATGCTCCTTGTGCTGTTGAAAATTTCTCGCAGACAAGCAGGTCAGCAGGCAAAAGCTATAAGAAGGTGGACAAGAGTGATAAGTGGATAGCAAGGTGTTGTGGGCAGGTACTACATAGATGCAGGGGCAGGTACTATGGTATATCTACAGGTGGGTAAGTGCCATAGGAGGGGCTTACAGAATATGAGATCCCCATGCCACCTGGGGGATCCTCATGAGAAAAAGTGGTGGGAGCAGGAGCAAGTTGCAGAGACGAAGTTGTAACCTCCTTCTGATTTTCCATTGATCTTGCTTGGTGAGTTCTATGGAAGCAAAGAGAAGTTCTATTTGCCTCTAGGGTATAGGGGAATGTTTTAGCCAAGAGTCTGTAATAAGATCTTTTATCTGTATACTAGTTAATAACTTGATTGGTCTTTGAAAACTATTGTCTGTGAACTTCATTATATCAGTGCAACCAGTTATTTTATAGATATTACATATTGGAAACAGCAGCAGATCCTTCACACCTTGGATCTGTCCCAAATGTATAGTCTCCTTGATGGTTTCTTATGTGAAATTATTTTAATGGTGCTTTGAGTTTTTCTTCTCTTTGCCAGACACTAATAGACTATGGACTCCTTATCTGCCTCACATGCTGGGGCCAGTGGGGAAGATATTAAATGAAGGAATTCCCCAAGAAGATGGGTGGTAACAGCACTAATACCAATCCAGACAGTGGAGTCAGTGTGTTTAATCTCTGAGTGTTTAATCACAGAGTGTTTCGGGAAAATGCATTCTGAGATCTTAAATCTCTTGAACCATGGCCACAAACCTGCTGTTACATCCACTCTATGCATAATTAATTCTCCCTGTAACCATTTTCATAAAGAGTTCCAATGTATTTTTTTCTCTAACCTTCCCATAGACAGCCTTTTCTGAACAACCATACTTTCAAAATGTATTTGCCCTGCAAATTTATAAAAAAGGCACTTTGATACAGGCAGTTCTAATCTTCATGCTTTTCTTAATAATCCTTTACAATGGAACGCACCTATAGATTTACAAGTTGCATGCAAAAGTTTGGCTACTCCAGTCAAATTTTATGTGCATCCCTAAGCATGTGTACAAATTTCAGAAGGATGTTGGATTTAATTCTGAACCATGCAAAAATTGTATTAGCTCCTCTTCTTTAGGATTTATCACCAGAAATTGACTAACAGAATTTAAATCTTCCCATGCAATATTATTTATCTCAGCTTCAAGATCCCTTACCTGCCTAGTCATCATGAGCTCAGATTTAACAGTGTGTATATACAAAATGACATTAGTGACTATTTAAAATATAAATTAACTAGAAAATGTATTTTTATAAATCACCATGAAAATATGTCAAGTAAATAAAAATAAATAAATATTAAATGTAAGTACTAAAAATCAAATAACTATACAGGCAACACAGAGGACCTGTAAGATAACACTGCCATCTAGAGCTCAATTTAAGGACCTTCCTACCTTCACTGTGATATTCATTTGATAGCATAGTTTTAAATTAATCTGCAATATATTATTTTGTTATTTATTATATATTAATTCAATTTGAATAGCCTCCCACTCACCATGCAACTCTAGGCAGCTAGCATCCAACAATAAAAATAATAAGTCATGATTGGGCAGTTCATATATTTACATAAATAGTACCACCACCATCAAAATGGTTCATCTAATTTCCTGATCCAAACCCCAAGAGGAAAAATAGGTCTTCAGTATCCAGACTCAAGTCTCCATACAATTAGGAAGCTCACTATGTGATTTTAGACCAGTTACTTTTTCTCAAGTCCAATCTATCATGGTTTGAGAGTAAAATAATGTGGTCCCATATACTGACTTCTTTACAGGAAAAGTAAGCTAATAAGCAAAAAACAAATAAGCAAGCATTACTACTCAACTTACCACAGTTTGTTTAATGACTGCTCGAAGTTACAATGACACTGAAAAAAAGTGATTTATGACTGTTTTTCACATGATCATTGCAGCATCTCCATGCTCACATGATCAAAATTTAAATGTTTGGAACTATCATAACTATGACAATTACAGTGTCCTGGGCTCATGTAATCACCTTTTGTCTTTCTGAGAAGCAAGACTCACTTAACAACCATATTAAACTGCAGTGATTCACTTAAGAACTGTGGCAAGAGAGACTGTAAAATGGGGCGACTGTTCTCACTTCCAAACAGAAATTTTGGGCTCAATTTTGGTTATAAGTTGAGGACTACCTGTATACATTGTGAACACAAGCAAGCAACGCATTACAACAAAATGTTATAATGTAAAACAAGCTTCTGTTCCAGAGTCAAGTCATTCTGTTTCATTGTCTGTCAC
>JANHFL010006688.1:16652-29729 GCA_032468155.1 Oxyrhabdium leporinum | reverse complement strand
TCGGAAGGATGGAAGGCTGAGTCAACCTTGAGCCTAGTGGGATTTGAACCGCTAGATTGAATCAGCAGAAGTGGCCTCACTCTAACCACTGCGCCACCTAGGCTCTTTTATAAATACTTCAAATTGGTTGGAGTGTTAAAGGGGAAAGTTATATATTTTCTAAGCAGTTTTTATTCTTTGTTTTGTTCTCTTCCTCTTTTTAATATTTATAAGCAACAATAAATAATATCTATAAATTATCCAGCTCAAAGTAAAAACCCGTATTATATTACATAATAATTTAATGCATTTTGCAATAATCTATTAATGCCACTGCCAATGCTTTAACTGTACAATCCAAGCAACTTTTTCAACCATACCCACCATGACACTGGAAAACTATTTTAAAAATCCACCAGCCAAATCTTTTGTCCATACAAAATGGATATTTAATATAGGAAACTTTTCATTTATTCCAACTTTCATAATATGATGTATTGAGTATTTAAATAAAGATTAATATGCAAAAGAACAAGTTAACCTACTCTCCATTGTACTGAGAATAGTTACAGACCCAAAGGATTAAACGTACAAAAAAGAGAATTACTTGATATCAAGAGGATGTCATACACCATGTTAAATGTTGAGGGATTTTTTTACTACCCGTATTTCCCCAAAAATACAACCTACTCAGAAAGTAAGTCCTAGCTTGATTTTTACACGTGCCCAATATCAGCCCCCCCCCAAATAAGCCTCAATTTCAGGGTGCACAGGTAAAAATTAAGCGAGGGTGGGGATGGGGGATACAGCTGCCCTACTACTTACCTTCGGACAGTTGCAGCCAGGCTTCACACACCTCAGCCCATTTCTTCTTCTGCAGCTGGCAAGGCTTTCTTGAAGACCTCTGTAGCCGATAACAGAGCTCCGGATCGATCCAGAGCTCTGTTATCAGCTACAGACGCCTTCAGGAAAGTTTTGCTGGCCTTGCCGGATGAAGAAGTTCCTGAAGGACTGTGATAGCGAAAAAGAGGTAGGGGTGGCGATGCGCACAAGTGAGGTGAGTCAGTGGACGACATTCCCCCCTCCCGAAATAAGATCTCGTGCCTTTTTTGGTGGCAAAAAGAATATAAGACAGGGTCTTATTTTCAGGGAAACACGGTATAAGTCTTCACCAGAGGCTAGAAAGTCATCTTTCAGCTCTACCTCATAGCTCTACCTCCATCTCCCAGCTTGTGGGGAGGTTTGTTGCTCTGCCTGTGCCAAGATGGCTTGTGAAATTGTTGCCAAAATGGCCACACACACCCTCTCACACAAATCAGGTAAATATATTCCTTTCTGACACTATGGGCTGGATGATTAATTAGGTGGCAATTTTCCAATCCCAACTCCAATGAATCCTGCACTGAGCAGGGGATTGCACCAGACTATTTCCAATGTATTTTCTCACTATAAAATTTTATGATTCTAAGTTGCATTCTATATTACATACTTAGCTTAGATATTAATGTGAATGTTTCCAATACTACCATTAAAACAAATACATTGATGGAGGCTTTGCAATATTTTTAATATTGGTTTGTTTGATATAATCAGTGGATGATAAACTAGATAATTACCCAGGATAAAGAATCTGTACATGAGGCATTCTGTTTTGTATTTCCATAGGACACCGAACTGGATTCATGTATAAGTGGCTTCACTGAATCTTCCTGAAAGATTAGGGCAAAGTACATTAACAGATCAAATTAAAGTTAGTTGTTATTACCAATATAAATAGCAGTTCATTAACTGGAAGAGAAGATTTGAAAACTAAAATTGCAATCATTTTTATTTCTATACTGATATCTTGCACTTGTTTTAAATTAGAGAATAACACATGCATCTTTTCATATAATATGATTAAAAGTCATATAATTACAAAAACTATTTTACTAAGCAATGAATAAAGCAGAAGAAAGAGAGAGAGAGAGAGCTATGACAGATGACAGAAAGTATAATGGATCATTGAACAAAACACCCCAGAGTTCTCACTCAAGGCACAGATGACCAAGCTCCAATTATCCTACTTCACACATATTAAATGATCTCCAGCATAGGTTCTAATGCTGGGAAAAGTTGAAGGAAAGAAAGAGAACGACCAGCAACAAGGTAGATGGGCTAAGCTACAATGACAGTAGATGCAATGTTAGAACACCTGAAAACCAGATTAGGGGCAGATCACCATGGAGAAAATCTATCTGTGGTTGCTAGAGGTAAAAAAACAACAACACTTGATGGCAGTTTATCAATCAGTGCAAAACATATCCTTTTATCTAAAAACCTGGTAGTCAAAGGCAACAAGGAATTCTATGCAGGCAGTAAATGGTCTCATTTAGTTTCTGGGTTGACAATGGAGGAAAGGAAGTTTCCTTTCTCTGCCAACATACTTTCTCTCACAGGATTTCATGTGTGTGCATGTTTGAATAAGCAGACTAAATGTGAAAATTGTTTCTTTCTAATATTTCCTTTTCCTTATGTAGCTAAAAACACATAGCCACTGTTGCAATACTATATCCAACTGCTAACTCAGCATTTTTCTGGCTATATTAGAAGGTAAAATTAGAGTTCCTTCTTCTACCAATAGGTGATACTGTTGTTCTGAAATCATGTTTTACAATTCTGCCAAAAAAAATCAAAATGTATTATCCATGTAGCAGCAGCAGCATCATAACCTCATGTTGATTCTTGATGGACAACCTGATGATATTTTAGCTGTTCACTTTAATAAATAATAATGTATTCAAAAATAAAAAGTTTAGGATGTATTTTAGCTCCATTGATCCTATGCACCATGGATGCCCCAAATTTGCTCTATAGGATAAGTAGTGAGAGCTATGAAGTATAAGAAGCTAGAGGTCAGGCAAGGTTTGTGTAAACTGGTAAATGTTTTGTAATCTTGGGAAGTGATGTTCAGAGTTCAGAACAGGCTATACACTCCTGTTCATGTATGTGCTCATGTATGTGTGTGGGAGAGAATGTGGATGGTCATGGTAGCAGCAACTTAGTTCATCTTTCTTTTGCATCAGCTTAATGCATTAGCTCTATACTAATTGCTATACATGACATAGTAATTTTCCAGTATATGCATGGTGTTATTCTTAATGTAACATGTAGTGCCATATTAATTGTACTTTAGTAATTACTTGTTCACTTCCAGAATCAGTACATAGTGCTCTTTTTGATTCATAAAGCCCTTACTAGCTTTGAGCATCCTTCTCCTATAGGCTCCCCACCCCCAAAATATTATTTAATTTACAGGCAAGGTTTTATGCAGAAAAAAAGTAGCCCTTTATATGTTAATAAGAATTTACTGAGGTCATAGTAACTAATAGAGATCTTCTCAGTGATGGTACCAAATTTGTAACCTAACAATCTCAATACTGCTTTCTTGCCAGATCAAATCCACTAGGTTTTCCCATGTTTTGAATTATTATTGGTGGTTTTTAAGATACCTGATGCTCATTTTAAACTCCTCTTCTTTTCTTTGGCTAGGAAGTCTGTGGACATCACCAGCTCTGTTATTGTATGCCTTTTTAGTCAATATGTAGTTGCAAAAGTCAGTCACATTTATTAAGCTGTCTCAAAATGCATGTGACATTGAAAGATACTAATTCTAATATAAAAATCAGGATACAAAGATATCAAAGGACACCTGGGGACCTAGGTGGATAAGGAGATATTTCTGGCTCTATATGTATCTTTGACTCATGTACAGACAAAGAGATATAAATAAAAATATAGATAGAAAGAGTGCCAATTTATTGAACATACTGACATCCATTCGTGAATATTTTATATGTGCACAAAGACCAAAGCAGCTCTGCTTCCTTCCTTTTGGTCTTTTACTAGCAATTGGGCAATATTATGTAAATAGTACTATATAAATAACACATCTGAATTTCAACTGATTAAATAAGCAGATCAATCAACTAAACATTTAGCTGATTATTATTCTGACAAAGCTCATTTTATTAAATTCAATCTATAAATCAAAGGCATATTTATTTTAGAGGCCATTTAGGTTATGCTACAATGGGAATAAGTTCTTTTATTAAATACTTAGAGAAGCAATCATCCAGTGAAGAAACGTAGATAAGTATTTCAGTTATTCTAGGCAGCTATGGAGTGACGTAGTAAATATTAGCAAAAGATAAAAGGGTTACTACAGTTTATGAATGGGGAAAAACTTACTGTTTTGTTTTTTACTCTACTATGCTAATCATATCAAGTGGCTTTTTAATACATCTTTGTAACTTTGCCAATTATTTTCTTCACATACAGATGATGCATATTATGTTTGCTGACTTTCAGACAACAGACACAAGAGTGCACATTATAATCAAGTCATTTGATACAGGGCATCAAATTACCAAGTCTTAATTGTATTATTGCTCTTTGCTAATTAGTCCTTGGGTATTTTAAAATTTGTTGGCTATCTAATTTCACATGCTTTTGGGAGCAGCAAACTGAGAAGCAAACCTAGCATTAATATACAGAAGCAGTTTGTTACAGTTGCTTTTTTATTAAAAATAAAGTGCCAAAAAGTGTGGGTATTTTTAATTAAAAAACCCCAGCAATGCTGAGATATGTTCCTCTCCAGGCAAATATTGGACAGCTGCTCTGGAAAAGAGCAAAAGTTTTTATTTAATTAGATTAACAATAATATTTAACAGAAATATGGTACTTATGTAACATAGCTTCAGTGAAATCACTACATAACCAAATCTGATTGATTATATAGCACTATGAGGCCATTATATCAGTTACCCAATTGCTGACTAGCAAATGCAATATATGGAACTATGGAAAATATCAAAGGGGGAAAGAAGAAATTAAATAAAATAATTAATTGGGGGAAATGTACATCAAACTATTTAAAACACTGGTTAACTATTTTAATACTTATCCCTCATTCAAAAATAATATAGACAAGACATGGCATAGCTTTAATAAATGAATATTTCACAACATTTTGGGAATGTGACACTAATCAATCAAAGCAATGATTATTTTAAAAACTCAATTACATGGTGGCATCTTTCTTTACTGCTTACTTCATAAGATACCTCCGTGAACCCTTTTTTTTCTATGACTCTTTCATTCTAATTCGGGATATGAAGCTGTTAGCCTCTAAGACTAACTGATTAGTTATGCAAGAGTTATATTAAATGGTGTACTTCAAGGCTACTACTGTGATTGTGAAATAAGGCTCAATGCATTTAATAGTTCCATGGCAGTATATCACTGCAGCTGGTAAACATGTTTTTTCCCATAGAAATTCCATACATAAAAAATAATAATTTCTGCCCATGACGGAATTCTGCACATTCTGATGTAATAACACAAAGATGCAAAAATGCTGGAGAGCCAATTCTGTTTTGAAGAATGCTATTTAGTTTTGATATAGGAGTTCTTATCTAAGCCAGGTAAATATGAGAAATTAAATATTTAAACACCTTGTCAAGGTCTCTCAAAGTACAACCAATCATTCATCTAGTGACCGTTCAAAATTACAACGGCACTGAAAAAAGTAACTTACATTCAGTCCTTGTGCTTATGACCATCACAGCATCCACATGCTTGGCAACCAACATGTATTTTACAATAGTTGCAGAGTCCTTGGATTATATGATCACGATCTGCAACCTTCCCAGTTGGCTTCCAACAAGCAATGGGGGAAGTCAGATTTGCTTAATGACCATGTGATTCACTTAACAACTGCAATGGAAGTTCTGGTCCCAATTGTGGTTGTATGCCGAGGGACTGCCTGTATTATACACTGTTGTTATTATTCACAACTCATTCATTTGGGTTTCAGGTACTCTATCCCTATACTGAAATCCAGTTTACTGGATATGAAAACAAAAGAAAAAAAGGAGACAGAATGAAAAACAAAAGGAAATAGTCCCACCCTCACTCATATGTTGCCTCCTACAGAACACAGCCATTAGCAGAAAAGGGTCTTCTTCAATAGCTTATAATCAGAATTTCATTTAGCTCATCATTCTGCCTTGAAACAGCAAAATAAGCCCAATTCAAAGTAAGTTTCAGTACAGACCATCATGAGCCAATAAGATGTAGCACATAAGCAGTGGTCAGTTTTTTATCCCTTTAAATTAAATTACTGTGATAGACTGCAACCCAATAAAGAAGTGTGGTTTTGCATATAAGGAGATATTAAAAAGCTTACCTTGATCCTACTCTTATCTTGAGACAATGAGTAAATTTTATGTTCTTCTGATTCTGTTGGGGTGTTGTACTCACTGTCCACCTGAAGAACTGTATCTGGCTGATCTCTCATTCCAGAATTCTTGAAAATGTCTGTCTGCACAGTATCACGGAAACTGTTATTTTTAAAAAATCTAAACACTGAAGAACATCACTGAACAAAGGAATAAGCAACACTAGGAAGGAAGGTGGGATACAGATAGTCCTCACTTAAGGACCAGTCACTTAACAACAGTTGAAAGTTATGATGGTCCCCAAAAAGCTACTACTTACAACCCACCTTTGAATGTGTCACTCCTGCATCAACCCCTCCCCCGCAGTCACATGACCACATTTCGAGCACTTGGCAATAGGCTTGCATTTTGCACTGGTTGCAGAGAGATTTGCAATGTTTTTTCTGGTTTCTGGCAAAAAGCGCCCATTCAGAAGAATGGATTTGCTTAACGGCCATATGATACACTTAACAGCCACATTGGCTTGTTTTGCGACTGTTGTTAAAACGGTCAAAAAACCCAGGCAGGTCAGATAGTGACTCACTTAACCACCACAATAAATATGAGCAAAATTACAGGCTCAATTGTGGTTAAGTGAGGACTACCTGTATATAAAACATCCTTGTACTAAACAGATAGTTCCAGGTTATCTATTTGGACTAAAACATCTGTGCTTGATCTGGGCATAGTCTACAATATACATGTTCCAAGCAGAGGTATGTCAGATCAAAAAAACCCCAACCCCTTCAAACTTCCAAAATCTTCACTTGTCTACATCCCTTCAGCCACCAATGACACTCTCAGCTTCAAACATGGTATATCCGACAGTGCTGTACATCCCTCTCCACCAGCTCCCAATAAAGAAAAGGAGACCGTGGTGGAATGATTGCATTATGCCATGTTTGGAGCCAAAGACATTGACAATAGTTACAAGGAGGTTGGGAAACAAAAATAGTGGGAAGATCAACAGGTGGATCAGTGCACAAAGAAAAGGAGAAAAATGTGAGGAGCACCAGATACAAGAAGACTTCTTCAGGCCAGTGGAGTGCAGGGCGATCAAAAGGGCAAAGATAGGTGAATGGGGGGAAAGCTGAAGTTCACCATGCAATTGTAAATGCAGACTGAATTTTGTTCACATGACCTCAGGAGGACTGCAATGGCCATAACTTCAAGGACCAGGTATGACTACCATTTGTTCAGTGCTATTGTAACTTTGAACAGTTGCTGGACAAATGGTTGTTAAGCAAGGATTACTTATAGAGCCACAGTGGCACAGTGGTTAGAATGCTGTACTCCAGGCTCCTTCCGCTGACTGCCGTCTGCCTGCAATTTAGCAGTTCAAATCAGACTAGGCTGAAGGTTGACTCAGCCTTCCATCCTTCCGAGGTGGGTAAAATGATAACCCAGATTGTTGGGGGCAATATGCTGACCCTGTAAACCGCTTAGAGGGGGCTGTAAAAGCATTGTGAAGCGGTATATAAGTCTAAGTGCTATTGCTATAG
Source organism: Oxyrhabdium leporinum (assembly GCA_032468155.1). Lineage (NCBI taxonomy): Eukaryota > Metazoa > Chordata > Lepidosauria > Squamata > Cyclocoridae > Oxyrhabdium > Oxyrhabdium leporinum. Next base: position 21,988 of record JANHFL010006688.1, on the reverse strand, counting down.
GCAAGAAGTTAGAATAGCATGCTGCCAAATGTGACATTGGGTCTCCTTCTTAAACCTTAACAATTTAACTGTTCAATTGTATTTAATGATATCTGACCTGTAAATTATTTGTCTGGCAGAATTCCTTAATTATGTTTAGAAGAGGAGCCAACACGGTAGATTTTGCCTCAGAAATGCCATCAATTCTCTTCATAATTTCCACAGTTGTAGGTCTGAAAAAATATTACAGATGTTACAGACATTCTATGACTTTATTATTTTGAGTTTGATATATGAAGGGAAAAAGGGGGAAAAAGTGCAGAAGGAGGGAGAATATGGAAGTACTTGCTGAAGAACCTGAAAACAGAAATTAAAACTTAGATAAGCTAGCAAAGTTTACAATGCATTCCAAAGTTATATACATAACACTGTGATTATTTTAGGAAGAATTCAAGCATATGCAGAATGTGAGTAGTGTGAATGGATCACAGCTGAGCAATGCCTAGCCACAGTTTCACTCTGAATAGTGTATTAATAGTGTTTCGCTGCCAGTAGGAGTAAAGTGATTACTGGCTTCTGGTCTGCTTGACCACCTTTTATTTTACCTATAATATTATTTCAAAATGAAATTTAAATTTATATTTAGGATAATTTTGATATTTTATTGTTTATTTTATGGAATTCAAATCTTTTTTAATTTTGAGAACAAATCCCAAGGTGGTAAATTTAATAAATGCAGTTATGGTGTATAATTGGCATCAAATTAAGGCTACTGATCTCAAACACATTTGCTAAAGTAAAGCAAAATTTCCAAACTTGTGTCAGTGTGAATCATTTGAATACATTTAGAAGGATGAAACATTAAAAAAAATCTAATTATTTGAAATGTTATCAAAACAGGTGGTTCTAAATACTCATTAGCCAAGAGCAACTGCATGATGATAGACATGAAAAGTCTAAAATGTTTGGAAATCATTGTAATAATTCCCCAGGTAGAGACACAAAGTAAACTCTGTAGAGTTAAAGTTGAAAATGATTAAGACAAGTCATCAGTGCTTGTGGTATATAAACACATTTCCCCCCTTTCTGTTATATTGTGGTCAAATAGACTTTCTAATTTTTAGGGATAATTACTTAGTTTAGAAATTTTCAAACTGTGGGACAAGTCAGTCCCAGCAGATCAAAAAAAAGGGAAGAAAGCAATTTTGTTAAACAAATGAAGGTTGTTGGATGGTAAGAGAAAAGCTTAAAGATAAGAAAAGCTTATCTTCCCTCAGTTTTTATAATTGTAAGTTTGTGTTAGGGCAGAAGCAAATGGTTTAATTTATTACTCAATCATAACTCCAATGAAATTATTAGTTTATTCATGGGGTGGAATGGAAAGATGAATTCATACAAATTTATTTAACGTTTTGGGAGATGAGAATCCCTAACGTTTCCCTAGCAAAATGATTCCTATTGTTCTCCAACATGTATCTAAATGATGTTCATTCACTCACTTTAACAGAAATTCATACCTTGTCACAGTCATATCAACCAGCACTTTATTTGTTGCAAGCACAGCTGGAGGGATGTCTTTTTCACTGGCAAGTTTCTGCCTGGCTGCCACTAATTTGCCATACAGTACAGTCTAAAAGAAACAAAAAAATGTTTACAAATTATTGCACTGAGATGAAAGGCAACATTTTAAAAAAATACCAATAAAACTTGCTGCTCCATTTAAAAGATACCTTTAAAAAATGCAAATATAAACAAGCAACAAGAAGTAGGCTATCAATCAGGAGCATTACTCTTTCTTTTTAATTCAGAATGGAATGCCGCATCTAGGATGGCATTTTAAACGTAGGCTTTTGTGCTTCTGAGTTAGATTTGCCTCCCGGCAACTGCCTAGGAAAATCCCTAGCAATATTTTGAAAAGTGGTTTATTCCTCTTCCTAGAACTAAGAGGGAGTAACTGGCGCAAGGTCAACCAAATGGTTTCATGCTTCAAGTGGGACTAGAATTCACAGTCTCAGTTTCTAGCCTGATGCCTTTAACCACTACGCCAAACTATATTTCTTAGATGTGGGTACATCATCCAGAATCAGTAACATTACTCTCTTCTCTTCCAAACTATTAAGTTTTACTCAGATGCCAGCCTGAGGGAGTCAAACAGATTAGCATGATGAAAGCAGTATCCTACTAACAGCCTTGTCCCTTTATATCTGAGCCATGATATTGCAACAATCTTCCAAAGCAGCAGAATTCATAGCACAACAGTGTAATACTTTCTGCATTTTGACAAAAGAAACAGAGATCAACAAATGCCCAGTGAGATATGACTTAGTTTTCATTTTGATTAAAACTAAATCAATCGATTAATTATGATTTCTATAATCATGAAAGAAACCTGGTTCTCATATGAATCTAATCACCAAATACTAGGTATACTAACCTGCAATTCTTTCTCCCTTTCAGATATAACAGTTTCTGTAGCACTCAGAAGGGTACAAGGCAGTGACAATTGCACAGTGGCACTACTATTGAAAGAAAAACAGTTAAAACCTCTATTCAGCCAGCATATATAGTAGCTGACAAATAAGAGCACATAAACACTTGCATTTTCCTAGAAGGGGCCAATGAATCAAGGAACCAAAAGCCTTGTGAAATGCTTATTAGATCAAGTATGAATGACATGCTTATGGCACAAGCTGGAGGAATAGACTGTGCTGTTAATCTTTCCACAAGGAACCTACCTGTTTTGTTTCTCTGGAAAAATTACCGCATTTTAAAGATATTCTGTGAAAAAGCCATTCCTACATTTAAATTGGTGACAGTACCACCAGCAAACACCATACAAACTTATTATAGAGTATTCCAACTTCTATCCACCCAACATTCTCAACAAACATTAATATGAAGAGATACAAAAAAGCTACAGAAAAAGAAAAACTAATATTTTTAGAAATACCTTTTATCTGAAAGTCTATTCCGGCTGTACATCTTACTAACTTCTGAACAGGAAAACATTTCATGCAGAGAAGTGTTCTTCAGTAACATATGATAAAAAAAGAGAAAACGGATATGCATCTTATAACGTCTTCTGAATACATTTAAATACAAAAGTTTTGAAAATATATAACTTTACAAGTAATTTAATAGGATTAGGACAGATCAAATCACCACAGTTTGCTTGGGTTTCAACAGGAAGCATTAACTTTGAAGAGTGGAGAAATATAAAGATAATACTGAACTAAATATGATATGAAATTAATTGTTATAGTTGAACAAAAATGCCAATGCAGCCACGGTTGGCACCATCTGAGCCAAAATATAGAAAGAAGGAAGCAGCCTCTTGACTTCTTAGGTAAGAATGAAAGCCAGCATCATTTCAGAACTCAACCAGTTTAAATTTCTGAGTGTAAATTCTTATTTCAATGTTACTAATTATTCTATCCCTCTTATTGAGGAAACAGAAATAGATAAACATGTATATACCTTTAATAGATCAACTGGATTTTGTACAATTTTATCTGGCTTTCTGATGCCTGCCCTGTCAAATATTCCTCTGTCTATATACCAGACACGTTTCATCTCAAACCTACAAGAGCACTGATTTCAACTGATTAATTTATGCTGCTAGATTTTTCCTCCAACTGGAACGTGATACACGCAGCTATCAGGAAAATAGTTTCAGTATAGCTCTTTCAGCCATTTCTAAATTCAGCAATTTTGTTTCCATATGGAATTTGTCCAACAATAAATCCTCTATTAGTGAGAGCTGATAGACCTGTTATGTATAATCTATGCTATTCATGCTGCTACTGCCTCTGACAAACATATAATATCTTTAGGTTACCAGAAAAGCTGTATCTCTGATATAACACAGACCTGTTTGCTGAGTGTTGACAGAGGTAACCCAGCACTGGAAACATGTCCTGCTTCTACAGAGACTTGTTTATAACTGTAAAGGGGAAGATAAGGGAGTTTAGACATCCTAAAAAGCAAAAATCAGTCCCACAGTAAACCTTCTTTGCAAAGCATTCTGATGCAAACATTCTGAATTTGAAGCATATTATCTCAAGCAACTTGGAAGGAAGTGCAAAGCTCCAAACACAAGCTGAGCTCAAAACAGAAAAAGAGATGGTTAATTCTGCATATTGACAGGCAAAAGAGCTATGGGTTTAAATGTACTACTTTCACACAATATAAAGCTCAACGTGTTAAAGAAGGTAGCAACTACTTATTTACACCGTTTAATGTTTTGTCACAGTATTTACAAATAAAAACTAATTCTTAACTAGCAGCCTTGGAAAAACATTCAACCCTAAATATCCAGAGATTTGAAAGCACAAAATACATTACTTTGGCTGGCAAAGGATTCTGAGAATTGTAGAATCCAGAAATTTTGACTAGTCTAGAAACAAAAAAAAAGTCTCCTGGACAGACTGAAAGTATGGTTTCCAATGCATGCACTTCAGAATCAGAAGATGTAATCACCTTGGAGTAGATTTCTTTAAGCATAGATCCTCATCAGATGGAAGTAAAAGGCTTTGCCTCTGCTCTTTTCTTGATTTACTGAGCCAATCTTTACCCTGAGAGCAAAACAAATCACTTAATACACTGATGCCCCAAATTGTCACTTAACTGAGCACTTTGTCTGATGACTACAAACCTACCTTCTCAGTAAGCATGCACATGATTGAGAACTTGTTTTGACCAGAAACTTCTTTAAGAAAACCCTCAAACATGAGACGTCGGCCCAATGCCTTCCATGAGTGCTCTGGCCAATCCTTCCCACTTCCAAACAGAGTGCAAGTCCGGAATTTGTCTGGGAGACGCTGAGAAGACTGGGGTTGTATTAAAAAAAAGCTAGTAATACACTCAAGAATACAGTATTTAAAAGACACAATTCTCTATTTACTTCTGCACAATTCTATACAAAGTCGTCACTTAACAATGCAGCCTTTCCATTACCCCATCAAGAAATATACATACAGAAAATGATTGCCTTTTCAAAGAGAACCAGTGTGATAAAAGGTAAACAAGCTGTATTACATTTCTTTGGAAAAAGGAGTTGCATAGGGGTTTATATAGTTATACTGATACTTCCTGGAAAGGAAGATTTCCCCCCCCCCCCAATATAGGGTAAGTTTAAAATAGGAATAAAATAGATTAAAGTTGATTCAAAATACATCACTGAAGGCACGTTTGCTTTTTAACTAAGCTTTTTTTTTTAGAAAAGATCATCTGAAATGAAAAAAAAATGCATTTAACTATTAATGTGCTTAGCCTAACTGGAAGAATAAGATGGCGGATCAGATTTTAAGAAACTGGATCCTAAAAGCAAAGGCATTGGAACATTTTTTGTGAAACAT
>JANHFL010006687.1:595423-606536 GCA_032468155.1 Oxyrhabdium leporinum | reverse complement strand
AGGAACTCCTCAAATTTCCTGACAGAACAATTAATCAGTGGAACAACTTGCCTCCATAAGTTGTAAATGCTCCAACATTGGAAGTTTTTAAGAAAAGATTGGATAACCATTTGTCTGAAGTGGCGTAGGGTTTCCTGCCCAAGCAGGGGGTTGGACTAGCAGATCTCCGAGATCCTTTCCAACTCTGTTATTCTATTCTATTCTAAAATTGGAACAAGTGCTATTTTATTGTCCTATTTTATTGTGAGTTAGACTAGAGAGAAATTTCCTAAGGGTGAAACCAATCAAGTTGGCCATGCCCACCAAGTCACATGACCACCAAGCCATGTCCACCAAGTCACACCCACAGAACCGGTAGTAAAAAAAAAATAGATTCCACCACTGATCATAAGGCAACAATTTTCCAACCAAGGTACCTCGAATAGACTAACTTACAGAATGCCAGGACCAATTATTCCTATAGGAATGAAATTTGGGGAAGTTATGACTGTTTCAGTGCCACCACACTGTTGCTGCTTCAGTATTACCAAGCTACCACAGTCACAGTTCACGATCACCTGATTGTCATTTCTAATATTCTCTACCACAATGGGAAAAGCAGGAAGGAAGTATAAACTTGACTATAATTGCCCACCCCCCTTGCCAGCTTGTCTTTGCTTTGGGAAGCTCTGCTGCATTGGCAACAGAGAAACTGCCAGCAAAGGTCACAAGTTGCTCGAGTAAGTTTGCCTCACCTATGCAACAACCCCATCATGCTCACACCATGATGGCCACCCACACATCCCCATGCATCCTTGCTGACTGCCCACTCTCTCCAATTTCTATGACACTTCTCACATACTCCCATGCACCCTTCCCAAACTGTGCTTCATGCCTACATGCCCTCTGCAACCCGTACAGAACTACTTGTGAACCTTGTTCACTCTTCCTGACCCATATTGCACTTCCATGATCCAGATGACATCTCTTGCACACCCCCACTCATCTGTTCATCCTCCCTAACCTGCACAGCTTCTCTTATATTTATTGTCAATGGGGAAACTAACAGGAAGTCCAAACTCAGTGTAGGTGGAAGAAGAAGGCAGGAAGAAAAAATGGACAGGACAAGACAGGACAGCAGAGGACAGGACAGGACAGGAGGTTTTCAATGTTCCATGCCAACTTCCCACTAGGAAACTCAGTGGGAAAGTTGACAGGAAGTCAGAAGTCAGTTTGTTTCCACTAATTTTTTGCCCACTTGTGGTCATTCGGTTTCTCTGTTTAGGTTAGAAAATGTCTCTGAAACAATGATCCAGTGGGTTAGGAGGATTTTGTTAAGGATTTTAATCCAAAATAAATACAACTGTGACATCCTTTACACTGTGATATAAAGGAAATTTAAAAGATGAAATACAGGTACACAAATATCCAAAACATGCTTATTTTTTTTAATATAGAAATTGATTTGTCAATGAGTCTCAATCTTTTTCCTTTACTTTCCTTGATTTTCCTGATTTGAAAAAGTAATTTTTTTCCCCAGCAAATGTTCCTTATATGGCACCTGACAAAATCATATTTTACAATTTTCAAATTATCAAACACTAGATGTTTCCTCCCCCACACACAGAGACAGAGACAGATAATAGTTGTTGAAGATATAACATATTTTTGTCTTTGATCTTGAGTTTTAATGATTGACATTGCAAATGATAGGTTACTAGGTAATTGTTATTTTGCATAAGGTTTGCATTCCTTTGTTCAAACTTATAGTTCCCAATTCTTTGTATCTTGTAAGATCTTTAGTGGTGCAGTGGTTAAAGTACAGTATTGCAGGCTAGCTCAGCCCACATCCTTAGTTCGATCTATATGGGGCTTAATGTTGACTCAGTCTTCCATCCTTCCAAGGGATGAATGTTCCCTCTATAGTACTACTTCAGATTTGAGAAGAACTCATTCTTTGGAATCACGGCATTGATTGTTCAGGGACAATTTTTTCTTACGAGTTCTAAATAACCCTCATCCACACTCCCTAATATGACTTCTTTTCACAATTCTCTTTCCTTCTAAAACTCTCATATAGTTGATTGTTATTTCCTGTTGATTTACAAGGAAGGTTCCCTCTGTTTGAAAGTTTTTGGGGCAAGTACATTAACATTTAATAACATATATTGATATTCTTTCTTAATGAGAAGTTGCAAAGTATATATTGCTGTTTAAATGTTCTATATGTGTCTTTGTGCATTTCTCAAAATATGAACATGGAAGGGAAAAGGGAAAATGAGCATGGTTTGGCATATGACAGACCACTAAACCAAAGCCATAAAAACAGACCACTAATACAAAGTCTTTGCTTTATGTACAGAATGTACAAGTTGGCATCAGTGAGTGTATCTTAGATACATCCCTTGCTTGATCATGGAATTCACTGCTTTTTTTGGGATTAAGCCAGTTTGTTCATGGACCACTGTTGCCTTTACATCAGTATCTCTTGTTTAATATCACATTGTATTAAAAGGTCAGATGTTATGTTTCTGTTTTTTACATCTGAAATAGTGAAACAGATTGTTTCTTTCAGGACAAAGAGTAGAGATTCTTAGGAACAACATAGATTCCGAAAGAGATTTGCTCTATTCTTAGATTTCTTTGTGAGATAGTAGCCACCAGAGGAAGGAAATGACTGAGGGAGAATGCCCTATATGTCTGCCTTCAGATGAAGGACAGGATTATGTGCCTATTTCCTTTCTTTTACTGAAGTTATTGAATCTACCTGGAGAATTAAAAATTAGTGGTTGCATGTTTTGTTCCCTAGATGAGATAGAAGGAGGGGGGGAGAGGGAGAGAGAGGATGATCCTAGTGTCTTTTTAGCTTCTAAATTATTTGATATGCTTAATTTAAGTTTGTAAGAAGTAATCTGAATACCCATCTTGTAAGCAAGCATGTTAAAATTGCATTCAGATTGAACATAGAAAAATATTTTGTTAATTGGAGACTTTTTCAGGCCACAAATCACGTATATTGGAAAACATTAGTAATGGATTAATGGTTTCTCAGGCTAAAGAACTAAGGAAGTTAATCAGGCTGGTAGAAATCTGTGTTTTCAAGAATGCCTTCATAAATTAGTTGCTTAAAAATTAAAGTGCAACCAACTATTTAGAAGGGCTGCATGATTATTGTAACTTGGAATTACACACTTACGACCACATTCAGCTGCACTGCTTGGGAGCTTCTCAAAGGTTCCTGGTTGGTTACTATGAAAACCTCAGTGCTGGACTAGTAAACTAGTAAACTATGAAGACTTGTTATGACATTAGTTTACTGTTCTTTTCTTTCTCACCATTTCTGCTTTATGAGTAAATATGTATAGGCAAGCCACAATGGAATGATTTATAGTAATAGATTTATTTACCCATTATCCTCTCTTATCATCATTCTCTTTTAATGATCGCATAATCCCTTGTGGGGTGGAGTCTGGACAACAAATTTTTTCAGCAGATATATTCTCAGTGTGCCCAGGGAGAGAAATATCTGCCTCTACCTAGGATCGAACTCACAGCCTCCTGATTGTAAGGAGAGAGCTCCACCTCTAGGCCACCACACCTCTCCCATTATCCTCTCTTATAAAATAATAAATCCATGTCTAATTCAGCAGGAGGCACTTGGTTGTAGATATTCCCCTCTCCCTTTGTGAGAACACTGAAGAATGTAAAAACAAAAACAGCCACACATTATGCTTCTTCAATAAAGTCTTGTTTATAATAGAATCAGTGATATTGTTACCATTCCACATTTCTCCTTCATTGCCTTTTACATGAAGTTTAGCTTGGAAAGTTTCTAGAAACTGCCATTGCTTCAAAATTCAAGGGCCAGCCTGCTGATCTATGAAATGTATAGGGATCATCTAATGTGTGTCCTCAAAGATCTGCACTGGCTACCAATTACTTACAGCCAATTACTTAAACACAATTTAAGGTTCTGATGTTCACCTTTATAGGCTGATGGCCCAGTTATATTAGAGAATGGCTCTCCTCTCACTATAAATTTGTTTGGTACTTTCTATCAGATAGAAAGGTATCACATTAGTTATTTGACTTTTGAGTACGTGGGAAGGAGTTTTTCTGTTCTCAGGTAATGGAATGCATGTCCTAAGAAGGTACATTTGGTTCTTGGTGTTTAAGGAGATAATAAAAGTTATCTCTTTCATCAGTTGTTAATTTCAGTTACGAATTTTACTTGCATTAATTTATGTTTATGTGGAAAGAAGACCGATTTCCAGGCAATTATTTCCTATTTCTGATGCCTATGATCCACACTGGAGAATCTTGGGAGCTACCAGGTGATAACTAAAAACACACATGCTCTCATATGATGACCGAAGCCATGATGTCAAAAACACAGTTAGGAAAAATGGCTTTATATGGCTTATTTTTGTTTTGAACGCTTGCATGCAACAGACATTTAGGAACAATAAACCACTCTTAGGATGAGTGAAACCTTTTAACAAAACATATGATATTAAAGGAAACCATGTGCAAGCAAGAGGCTTCCACAAGAGGAACAAGTAGCAGGAGGAGGAATGATGAAATATGCACAGCATTATTATTGTGCAAATGCCATGGCTTACGTATGCGAATATATTAGAAGAAAAATGTGGAAATATTTATTCTAAAGAAAAATTTCCATTCAAGCTTAAAAGAAATTCTGGGCTGATGTAGAAATGGGATAGAATCAACTTAAAACTGGGTGAACTGACTGATGAGAATCTGCTCAAGGCTGATATCAGCAACTGACATCCCATGTTCTGGAGAAGCCCCTTACTCAGAGCAGCCAGAGCAATGCTGGGGACAAAGTTGGGATTAATCATCACTCTAATTTTCTATAGTGCTTTCAATCTAGTATCATTCTGTTTCTTTCCAGCAGGAGAACTTTCTTGCTAACACAAAGGGTTAGACCAGAGGTGTCAAACTCACATCGTCACGGCAGCATCACGTGATATATATCGGGACTCTTTTCCCTTTCGCTAAACCGGGCATGGGCGTGGCCAGTGTGTGATGCATCCAGCCCGCAGGCGAGGAGTTTGACAGCCCTGGGTTAGACTAAGCAGCAAGACGGTCAGATAGGTCTTAAACTGGGAGCTGATCCTGAAACTTAGTATTTCTGACTCAGTTGCTGCATCAGTGCGAGTCAGAATTTTCAGGTTACATCTCCCGTCTCTGAGCAAACATGTGCTATAACTCTGAAAGTGCAAAAATAAAATCTGAAACTTAGTCTTTACTCAACTTTAGCTCTGGAAATGTAGGTAACAGGCAGGGAGGGATCTAGGCAGAAAAGGAGCAAGAGTTTTCAAAAGCCACAGCTGGATAAGCTTAACTGCTGCTGCATCAAATTCCTTTATCTATATTCTATTAAACCAATTGGCAAGAATATTTTTTTTTAAACCAATAACCTGCCGAATCAGTTTGAAAATCAAACCCAGCTGAATATGCTGCCTACAGTCTGATCTGATACATTGATGACGTTAATTGAATATTTACAGTATAGATTACTGAAGTTATAATTGTGAACAGCACTGCTTGACCTGCTTTTTAAAAAACCTCACCTTTTCACTATGCTTGTTTATATTTGGCTGCAAATTATACTGACACTTCTATAAAGGAGCTTTTACAAACTTAATTAACCACAAGCTTTTGTCTTTTCACAACTGATTATGGAACATTATCAAGTTAAAATGAAGCTTCTTCAGAACATCAGCATTATAAATAATTTTGTTTTACCTCTAACACTGTAAGGCCAACTACATAAATCTCTGAAATGAACACAAAGTTGAATTTATCCTTTATAAAAGTAAGATGAGGATTTGTCCCCAAGATATTGTATTGGTCTTTGATATTGTACATTGTTTGTGAACAATGCTGAAGAATTTCAGCTTGGAAGTACATTATGGAACAGATTTATTGATGTTGGCTGGGGTTTGCGTCTGTGTTCCATTGAGAAAGAGACATTTATAATATATGCTGCCTCACCTCAGAAAAATATTATGTATTTTGCTTTGTGATTCTATCATAAATGTTTCCTTTTTGTTCGGCTCATCATCCAGGATTTAGCTTGGAAGAGGTTAAATTGTTACATGGGAAAGTGACTTAATAGATTAGTCTATAACTCGGTGTTCATTTGCAGTAGTAAATAGACTCAACAAGCTTCTTGTCTGGCCAACTGCTGAGATAAAACTCTGTTTCATTCATTTAGCATATTCACATTCACACAGGGTAATACCAAATAATTAATCCATGGGTGGCTTTTGTGGCATATACAAACCTCTTTGCCTCAAACACAAGAAATTTGTGTGGTTGCTTAACAAATTGACTGCTGGAGATTTGTTCCAAACACTCGTTTTTCATTTTGAAGGGCTATCTCTCTTATAGCCCTTTGAAGGGTAAAAGGCTTTATGTGTACTTTCATGTACTGCACACTAAAGCCAGAAATAATATATTAACAAAGGATGGAGAAAGTTACTTTTGAAGCTTTGCCATACCAAATCCCGTTATGAAAATTGCTCTTAACAATAGCAGTGCATTGTTTGTTTACTTTCTCGGTTTTAAAAAGGGGAAAATGGAAGTAGAAATGCAGAATTGCATATTTTGCTTACAGTAGTTAAAGCAAACATTTTTATGGAGCATCCAGTAAGTAGGCATATGTCTACTTACTTTAGAACACGTATTTGTGATGCCATGTTTGAATGTGAATTCTGTGGCAATCCTGTTAGAATTGGTTTAATATGGAACGTAATAACTGTTAATATCCCCTGCCCAAGTGTTTGTGGAAAGGATGTGGAAAAAAATATCACTTGGATTGCTTTTTAATATTCAGGCTTTAAATGGAAAGCAAAGCTACTGGAAGAATGACAGCTCTTATATGGCAAGCTCCACATTAAAAACTCACTGCTGTTTTGTTAAATTGCCATTACGTGGAATTAAGAGAATTAGCTACTTTCTTTCATAATAAGGGAGGGAGGGAAATTGGGAAGTGTGAATTAGATTGCTTGATATTAAAATGGAAAACAGAACACATTCTGTTCAGCAAACTTTCTACATATTACAAGAACATGAATTCAGTAAGCTTAGATTTATGTTCCATTTAAAGCCTGAAGGTATATAAAATGGCAAATGCATTCACAAAACAAATGGATGGTGATACTAACATCTAAAAATGCAGGCACATAGAGACACACAAAAGTAGTGGACTGCACTCAAAAGGGCTAGAAATATTACAGTTTATGTGAGTCTGGAGAAAGGAATCAAAATCAGTTTAAGAAGCAGACCTATCATTAGTGTTCTTATTTCTTTAGTGACAGAAAGCCTACAAAGGAACCAGATAAAGTTCTTTGGTATTGATTTATTCCATCAGTACAAACTCTGAAAAATACCTTTGCCAATAGAAGAGAATATGTATAGCTCAGGGTTGAACTGTGGAGTCATTGGTGCTCTCTGAGCTTGTTTGCAGACATTTCATTACCCAATTAGGTAACATCTTCAGTGCTAAAACAGAATAGAGTTTACTGTCTATTTTTACCGCATACAGTGGCTTGCCTTTTCAATATTTGTGGGAGTGTTGTTTTCTTCTTGGTAGTTTCGTGATTAAGATGTTTTTTATGGTTGGATTGTTTGTCTCAGTTGGTAGTTCCTTGATTGAGATATTGTTTACCGCTTCTCTGTTGTTCTGGTTTTAATCCTGGTGTTTAAACTACTATTTGTCTGGGTATTGATTGCTGGTGTGGAGGTGTTTTGGTGTTTTTGTTTCCTTTTTAGCTTTTTGATTGTCTCTTTTGAATAGTATGTAAATATTGTTTATCTCTAAGTGCCTGCTAATGGCTGATTGTCTGAGTGCCAGGCTTCCAGGAGTTCTCTAGTGTTTTTTTTTTACTTGGCTTGGTCTAGGATGCTCACACTTTCCCAGTTGAAACTAAGGCTAAGTCTTTTGATGTGTTGTGCAATGAAGTTTTCATCATTTCTTTGGACTGCTAGTTGTTATTTATGGATGCACTCTGCTTGCCTCCTGCTATCTGTCGTACATAGTGACTGGATTTAGGGAAGTGAAACTATGTTCCATTGCAGAAAACTGTTTTGAGGGCTTTTAACTGGCATTGGACTAATGACTGGTTTGAGATATTCTTGGACTATGATATATCCTGCTACCGAAAGCCTCCTTGGCTAAGTGAATTGCCATTATATCAAATTAAATGCTGAATGATTCCAAAGTTATGATCTTGAAGGCTTTAACATTCACAGGATTCCTTTAGGGGGGGCATATTGTAGTTTCATGGCCTCCCCAAAATCCTGGGCCATGGATTTTGGAAGGTGTAATTTTCAAAAGTCAGAACTGGAGAATCTGCTGAAATACTTCTTGGCTAATGAAATGAAATTGAATAATCCATTAACAACAACATCTTCAATTCAGTTTCACCCCTAGCACTATGGAGTTGACATTGTCCCTGGGTTTAGTGGAGCTTTAGACTATAAAATAGGCTGGAAGGTGGGTAAAAAAATAAATTGTGTAAGTTTCACCCGGAGATCTATTGTGTGGTTGGGATGGCCAGAAAATTGATTCATTTGTGCCCTCCATTGTATATTAAGTAGCTATTTACTTATAGAGAGCCATGGAGGTAAACTTGGAGAAAATGCTGGAACAATGGCAGATACAGAGGAGGAAGCACACTGTATGTTAAGTCCAGGAGATTCAGAGAGTATGACAAAGAGATTGAAACATGAAAGTATAAGAGGGAGAGAGGGAGGGGAAAACACAGGCACACTTGCCAGATTCTGTCAACTCTCGATAAAGGAGAGCTCTATTCTAGTGAAATTAGTTTCCTGATCTGGTCCACTTCATAGGACTGACATTACTAGAATTCTTTAAAAATGATCAAAGGCTTATTGTCATCTTGTAGACAGCATTATTATTGTGAAATAGAATTTCATGAAAAGCATTGTAGAGGATATTTTGTTTCAAAAACAAAATATCATGCTGATTGGTCTCTACAGTAATGGTTCTATAAGAACTTTATCTGCTTATTTGTTGATTAAATCAGGACTTAAGCCAGACATTGTGGTCTGTTTTCTGAGTTTGCCATCCACTGTCAGATAATTGCAGAGTGGTTAGTGTTATTTTGCTGCTAATAAACAAGTCAATTAATGTTTGTAGCAAGAGACAAAAAAAACTTGTGTGCAATTTGCTTTTCACCTACAGAGTTCTTGTCCCCATTTTAATTGTAATTAAGCAATAGTCATTAATCCTGGAATTAATGTTATTGGAATAGCTCTCTTCTAAACAAGAAGTATAAATACAAGAACCAAAAAACAGAACCACATCTTTTCACTTTTAATAACAGAGAATAAAATGTTTGTTCCAACATTGTATTATTCTTGGTAAAAGCCGTTGATTCCTGATTCTAATCAATTTACAACAATGTTGTCAATACCTATTCATTACTATAAAAAGTTATATTTCCATGTTTTCGTAATTGTATTTGTTGGCCTTCTAATGTTGTAAAACACCATTTGTAAAACAGACCTTGCAAACTGCATCAAAAACTGTTAATTTTTAATTTTAAATAATTATATTCCATCTTCATTAGAAACTAACAAAGACAAAAGACATTATCTACATTTATTGCTGACCAGGGGCCTCTTATGGACTTTTTCATAAAAATGAACTTGTGAATTACGTTTTTGATCATTAGATAGGATAAATTACAGAAACAAGAATAATACAATGTAACTTTAGAGAGAGAGGTCAAAATATGTACTTATAACTGCTGTGAATATCAGAAGACACATCTTTATACGTTTTTTTAAAAAAATTTCTTTAACTATTTTTCTGTTCTTGCACTTTTTGCTTTTTCTTTGATTTCTTTTTTCTTTCTTACTTTCTACTAGTTTGTGTTATGTTTGTCTACTAGTTTGTGTTATGATCTTGTTCAACAGTTTTAATGAAATAATTTAATTAAACTGAACAAGATAAACAAGAAATTAAAGTTTAATTTAAAATTCATGAAATGGACAAACATATTTATAACACCATAATTTCATATTTTCACACTTGTGGCATGAGGATTTTTTTTATCATATTTCTGCAATTATTAAAGATCAGATATTTGAGATAGTGAAAATCAGCCCATTTAGAAGTACAATGTATAATTACAGAAGCTGAAGCTTCTGACATCATAATTTATATTATATTCTTGATAAGGCCTAATAAATTTCTAATTGCTACATATATCCAAAGTTATAGCCAGCAGCTCTTTCAAACTTGAATCTTTCTTCGGTCTCTAAAACATCATTACAAAAGAGGACTGACACCCAGTGTTCATTTTTGTTCATTAACCTAATGTTATGATTTTTCCATTTAAATAACTCATGATTGTTTCTACTGAACCTGGAAACTTCAGTTGAGTAGCAAAGTAAATTGATCAAGATAACATTGAAGTCGACAACTAAGTAACTATATCAATTTTGATAAATCATAGACAAATTGTTGTCATTGTAGTACTCCATTCTGGCACCTGAAATTGAAATAATGAAACAAAACAGTCAGAATGTTTTATAGGGAATACATATCTAAATGTAAAAAAAACTAAAGATTGATATTGATCATGTTATGAAAACTGCGTATAAATTTTCTGTTTATATTAGAACCTGGATTGTGCACTAGTGAGAAAGAAAAAAAGAGAAAGAAGCTGTTTGCAGCAACAGTTAAAGAAGAAATTTACTGCCTTCAATCACATGTTTTTAAAGATTATTAAATAATTGCATAAAGATAAGATTATTAATAGCCTATAAGTCTTTACAGATATATATACTGACCAGATAAGGCCAATCATAAGGACACAAAATTTACTGCAATCTAACTTCCAATACATTTTTCCATTTGCCAATCAGAAATTGATTTTCAAGCTTTTAGATCTCTAAACATCCAAAATTAAGTTGGTAGGACATTCCACTTTAGATCATGGAGAAAATGTATGTGGTCATTATGACATGAAAATGACTTTATGGCACATAATATATATATACACACACACACACACACACACACACACACACACACACACACACATATATGAGAAAATCAATTTCTGATTGG
>JANHFL010006687.1:572334-586156 GCA_032468155.1 Oxyrhabdium leporinum | reverse complement strand
CTTATAAGCTGTAAACCGCCCCGAGTCTTCGGAATGGGGCGGTATATAAATGTAAAAATAAAATAAAATAAATAAATTAGAACATCATAAAAGAAAAAGAAATTAAAATGACAAAAAATGTAAATGGCAACTACTAGAAGGCAACAAAGGATTATCAAAGATATATATATAGAAAATCCTGATTTATTTGCTTCCATATTATGGTTCTCAAGTTTTTGATTGAAATTGTCAAGCCTGAAGCTGATCTGGCTGTGGCTGTTTTCTTTTCTGTGGGTTTGTTGTTTTTTCTATCGGGGTTTCTTTTCACATGGCTTCAGGTTTGACACAGCCTGGAGCTGAAGGGGGATAGAAATAGATGGGGTTTTGTAGCCAAAACAAAATAGCTCTCTTATGAGTCAAGGACATTCCAACTACCAGCTGGCCAGAGGAGGAGGAGAGAAGTAACCAGGCAACCAGCCAGTACCAAGATTGGACAATGTGACTTATTGTTTGGGGAAAAAGGAACTTCCACTTTTTAATGAGGTGGAAAGCACAGGAACTCTCAGAATTGGCTTTCCACCAGGTTGTGCGAAGATGATATCTCCTAATAAAACTGTTCTTCGAGGAACCAACTTGCCTCGGAGTTCTGTTTGCAATCAGTGTACTACTTGGATCCTTGCCTACCAAATATAGATAGCCTTTCCACATTTAAGCACTATATAAATATTATGTTAATAAAATACCATAGTTATAAAAAGTATGCAAATTCAATAATGTAAAACTCAGGTTGATAATACAGCTTGTTCCAATTTCTACTCATGCTTCAAAACCCAAACATAACATAGTAACAAAGCCATCCATTCTGTTTAACAGAAGATGTGATGACTTTATTCTGTCCTAAATATTATGATGAATATACAAGTCAGAGTTCCTTTACCCAGTTTTTATTTAGGGCAATCTTTGATTGAAGTGAATGCATTCAGGCAACATTTGTGGAGGTAAAGCATATTCATTCATTTGTTCATTCATAGAGTTTCCCTTAATAAAATTATGAACATTTTATCTGTATAAGACATGTTTTCCCAAAATTGTACTTACTCATGATAATTATCCCAACAAAAATTCAACAAATCCATCGTCCAACTAAATTAAATATTAGAGTTAATATATGAGTGTGTGGGAAGGAGGTCAGTTTAATTAACCTATATATTAACTATCAAAGAGAATTTAATTTCCCTTAAATGTTAGTTTGTCCTTTCACACTTCCCTTAGTCAATGTGTCAGGAAAAAAAGAAGTCCTAATCTTTTATGCAGATTTTGGATCTTAAAGATAGACATTGCAATAGCACTTAGGTTTATATACTGTTTCACAGTGCTTTATAGCCTCTCTAAGCAATTTATAGAATCAGCATATTGCACCCAACAATCTAGGTCCTCATTTTACTGACCTGAGAAGGATGGAAGGCTGAGTCAAACTTGAGCCATTCAAAATCGAACTCCTAGCCGACACAAGATTTTTTGTGTTGTTTGTGTATATGTATGTTGCTGCAACAAATGAATCTCTCTCTCCAGAAAATGTCGTTAAATTGACAAAGATTGAATAATTGTTTTATATTTCTAATCTGGCTAAAGCATTCTGGCAAACTGTAGTGTTTAATATATTTTAGAGGCAATTCCTCATTACCTGAGCCCACATAATAACACAAGTTATTATGAGCATGACAGTTTTAAAACTTCTGCCACATTTTCTTAGACAAGCCTGCAGTTTCAGTTGCTAAGGTAGACTCATAAAATTAAATAAACTGCCTGCTTTATTATCAAGTTATAAATTATGATTTGCAGAATAATTTTGGGTAACCAACAAATACAAAATGCCACCATTTCAGTTTGTGTTAATCATCTTCATACAGATTGTGGGTCCAGAAATTGCTTTTGTTCATTGATTTGGAAGTATAACACGTTTTTAGTTAATGACTATTCATTTTATAGCAATGCCTGTGGCAAAGATACCTGTAATGTCTGTTGTTTTGCAAAGATTCAGCATAATAATTTAAGGAAAACATCCTACTGTAATGGGTTTGAAACGCATCTCAAGTAGTTTTTCACGTAAGTATTCCATTTATTTTATTAATGTTAAATGAAATTGTAGAAAGCTATAATGTTGTCTGGCACTTGTCCCAAAAAAACATAGTTCATTTCACTTCTCCAAATTGTCTCAGAGGGTTTTGGTCTTTCTGTCTCTCAGTATCTACCTAACATTTTAGATAATCACTTTGCATATAGAAGTGACTATATTTTTCTGTTCCAGTATATTGAATTTTATTACATTCACCTACTTAGTCATGTTCCTTCCCGATCCAGCTAATTATTTGCTAATCTAATGTAGTTGCAAATCATTTATATGACTAAGAAAGACTTTTGTAGACTTTTGTAATATGAATACCCAATTGGCTTTGAGTTAGCCTATGATCAAGAATTTGCTTAATCCATAGTTTCACTTTGTTGTTCTTCTTAGTAATCAAACCTATTTACCTCATTCCACATTAATTATTTCTTGTAACTATTAATTTAAAGAGGAAATCCAACATTAAATGAAGTGCACATTATTTTCTAATTCAGAAACAACACAATATTTACATAATATGCCATATCAGTCCTCAATGGCCCTTTTAAAGTCTGTGATTCTGAACTATTTACCAGAGGAATTCTTCAGATGTGCATTTGAACTTTGCCACAGCATTGTTGGGTAAATAGTCATTATAAAACTATAGTTATGGAGATGTAACTCAGTGGAAAATGCATGCTGTGTGTGACAAGAATACCCCAGGTTCAATCCTTTACATCTTTAATAATGGGTGGACAAAACTTCTGTGGAAAGTTTTGGAAAACTGCTATGACAGTGGACTAAAGGCCTGTCTCAGTGTAAGGCAATTCATACCACACAATGACATCTGTCAGAGAGAAAACCAGAGATATGTATAGGATTCAGATGAATAAAAGTGAGAGGATTCAGAGAAGGTTATGGTCCTCCAATGCAAAATAGGATTTATTTTGATGTGATGAGAACTGACTCAACTTTCATAAAGTAGCATTTTCTTTGCTTTTCTGTATATGGTGAATGCCAGAGTGACAGACAGAAGAAGGAGAGAGGATATTATTGAACCATGTGGAATTGCTTTCTAGGGTCAGTCAATTAATAATGAATTGGAAGATGGAAGTGAATCTTATACAATCATTTCCATGGTCTTTTCAATTCTATCTGTCTTTCTGCCTTTGTTGAGAATAAATATCATGGTATTTTAGCAGTTTCAAGAATAGGGTAGATGGTTTGCTCCTGGTTCCTGCTGTTCCCTGATTTCTTCTGTGAGGTAACAACACAATTTGCATAGTTGTGTTGAAGACTTTTCCACTATTCTTTAAAGTGAATATTAATGGTGACAAACCATGTGACGTCCCTATGGATAAGGAAGCTAAAGCAGTTTTTGTTTTTGTAAAATCTCGTTATGAGGATAAAGCTGGACAATGAAAGTTTGAGTATCCAATTCTGAAGCACTCTGTTTTTGGACTGGATTGCCCTGTTTAAGATGCCATTTCATCAGTGTTCTCCTTGCATTAAATATGTAAATCTTTCTGTCTGGTATTTAAAAGCCAGACTAGCAGTAAATACATATTTCTAAATGTGTAGTCTGTGGATGACTTATTCACTTCAACTATATATTAATGGTTTAAATATATTTTCTGCCTGTGGCATTTTGTAGACATCTGGGACATAGCAGATTGATAGTGCTTGATTTTTTTTCCCCGTCTGAGGGAGCAACCTTCTTCTTGAGATAGACTTCTGCCCTTTTCCTCAACCAATGGCAACACAGGTAGTTCTCTTCTTATAAAAGGAATAAGGATATGCAGTACTTTCTCATGAGCTTTATCCTAATTAAGATTATGCTAACTCAGTCTGCCAGCATTACATTCTTGCATAATACATTGTTCTAAAGCTAATTTAATTACTGATGGATCTCAACAAAAGCCTGGGCAATTTATATGTCCTGTCATTTTCATTATGATCCATGTAAAGTATGCAACATTTCAAATTAGTTTTTTGCAACTTCCCCATACTGTTAGTTTAGCCTAATCCAATTAGACATTTTAATGTTGAAAAACATACAAGTTCATTTCATTTTAATAATTAGTTTAACATTCCTTTAAAATTTGAAAAAAAAACACCCCTCAATATTGTCAGTCAAGGTTGGCATGTCAAGCCCAGGTTGAAGACAAACTGGAGAAATCTCACTGTAGCAAGGAAGAGTGTGATCAGGAGACAGGAATGATTCCAATAGGTAGGCTTTATCAATTTATATTTCCAGACAAATAATTACCTTATATTATCTTAAGTATTCTTGACCTATGACCATAATTGAGCCTGATATTAGAATCATAAGTTGCTGTACCAATTTACAATTTATGTCAGCCATATTTCCATATTGCTTGACTATTCGGAAAGATTTGAGGTTGAAAGTTTATCAAATTTTGCACGCTGGGGCCTATCATACACTAGAATTACCTAATTGCATTTAGCAGATTTTCCCAATTTATTTCCAATAGGCCTGGCGTGAGAAAACATCCTGTCTGAACAGGAATATTAAAGATTCCCAATACATGATTGGTTAGAAATAGGTCTTTCAGGATCACGGACAGATCCTAAAAACAATGCAGCTTAAAAAAATACTTTAAAAATGTAGTACTGTTCTTAACCCTACTTATCTTTCTTTTATTGTTTTAAAAGATGCAACATTTCACCAGAAACTGTGACTCATCATCTCTTCATGTCTTTAAGCCAAATGCAGATGATGGCACCCACTTGAAACTAGGCTGCAAACTCTAAGCCCAGATTCACAAAGTCTGTGCTTTTCCAGGCATCTTCAACTATCCTGTATTTTTCACCTCTAATTACGTCCTGTGGATAGTGGACAATGACATTATAATAAAACTACATCATAAAAATAGCTTGAGTGAATGAAATCTTTAATTTTAACTAAGGCCACCTACCCTGCACTATCACAGTGGGTTTGTGTACAAAGACAACTGAACATTAACAGATTTAATTACATAACCAACTAATTAAACTACTAAAGAAGACCATAGGCTGACAGTAGGCAATCGTGTAAGCAGAAATCTTAACACTGTTTCTCTGGGAAATATATATTTCTTCGGATTCTTTTTTCATGTACTTTTTTAAGCAAAATTACATGGTATCATGAGAAATATAATGAGGAATATCTTAGGCATCATATAAAATATTACCACTATATGAAAAAAAAATGTGTGAAATTATGTATGAAAAAATCTACATGAAAAATATGGTGTTAAACTCATGAAGAATCCTCATTTAAAAAAAAAATCATGAAGTCTTATCAAAGGGTTCATATTACTATCATTTCATTATTCCAAAATATTCTCACAAAGATTAAAAATCACACAACTGATTAGAAAGACATTTTTATCAATGTTCTATTAAGCTATTTCTTTGCATTCAACTGTTTTTAAATTAAAAACATCATAAAAGGTTTTGGATTTTATTATATTTACTTAGCTTCTTTAGAAATGGAAACTTTCCCTTAAAAATCATAGACCTTTTCTCAAATATCTTGCCTAAATCTTTTAAAGGAACATAGTCTGTCTCATGATTCTAAATGTTTGGATAATAGTTATAGGATATTTATAATGTCAATAATTAAGCTCCATAGTAAAATAAGAGGCAGCAGTCTCAATCTGCAAACATCAAATTGAAAAAGGTACTTTTATATGATACCTGTGTAGTTTGAATGTAAAAACAGACTAGATAACAGCTTAGTTTGAAAAGTGTTATTCATTTAAGCAACAGTACTGCCAGAACATGATAAAGGTAAAGGTTGTTTAAAGGTAAAATAGTGAGGTGGACACAGGTAACAGAGAAAAATATAAACCTTATCATTCTGGTGAGGTTTTGCTCTTCAGTATATTGACATTCAACATCAGTGTGGCATCACAGTGGCCATATTTGATATAATAACGGTTGCCCTTTCTTCACTATGCCTATGATGGAACTAAGGAGGTGGATTCCCAGGAGGGAGGAGCTGTATTCCAGAGGAGTAAAAGGCAGCTCAGTCCAGATATTATGTGTGAGAGAAAGAGAGTGAAGACAGCCCCTCCCTGACAGTTCTCTGAGTACATGCAGATATAGTGCTCAGTCTGGCAAGATTCTGTCCATTGGTTTGAAACAATAAATAACTCAGTTTGAAAAAATCATCATATGTCATTCTTGGTTTTACGCCTGACAATGCCCAATCCTAGAACGTAGGGAATATATATTTTTTTTCGTTTCTTTCCATGATCTTCATGATAAACATGAAAACATTACTACATGAAGCTGTTCATCAGGGATGAAAATAGGGATCGTATGCTAAGCTATTGTCCCCAAATAGCTCTTTAGCTCTACTTATATACAATGCAAGTACTTGGATAGAAGTTGGAATGTTCCAGTCTTTTACCTCAAGGTGCACCAGCTTCACTTGGCCAATGTGGCTTCTGAACATTACCAGAAATCAAAAGTAGGCAAGACCAGGTCAAAAATGAAATGTAATTCAATCACATTAAAATACATTAAAACCAGTTAAATTATTTAAATATACAGTTTTTGAATTAATATTATTACTTCACATGGTTTTAGTAACTCCTTCCCTTCCCCCTTCCTGCATTAAAGCTTATAACTTTTGTCAACTTTTGAGAGATTCTGCAAGGCAATACCTGAAACAGGGTTTGGCATCTTTCCCCTAGCTGGCGATGACACTCATTCCTCCATGCAGTTAGGGGGCACAGATGGCATCATAGGAAAGATACTGTCACCATAAGGGGCTACATCTGGGGTCATTTTTTAAAATTAGATTTTTTAAAGATGGGAATAGATTCAGGAATTTTGGGGTTGGAGAGGGACTGATATCTGGGGATATCTACTCCTGTTTCCACTTTTATTTTTGAAGGAGGAAAATGTGCTGTCAAAAATCAGTAATATCTTATAATTACAATTAATTGTAAAAGCAGTGAATCATAGGGAAAGATTGGTAATACTTCAGCAATTAGTCATAGATGTTACTACTACCACATTTTACATTAGCGGCAGTAGTGGTGTTAGAAGGTTATATGGCAATAGCAGTAGCAAAAGTTATTATGCTTATAAAGATTTGATACTTTAGGACTGTCACTTTAAGCATACGCACTTGTGCCACAGTTCTTTTTAAACAAAATGGGTGATAGGATAGGAATAATAATTTTCCTTCCTCTTTCCCTGTTGCTGACTAGCTCTTTTTTATGCATCATTGAAATTTATTTATCTATGGTTACACAGCTGAAGAAACAAAATTACCTGTCAGTTCCAATGATCAAATTCTTTAAATCTTGGGGGGGGGGAAGAGGGGGGGGAGTAAAGTGTTCTCTTGAGTTTGCAGAACATTATTAACTTTTACACTGTCCTGGGACCTTGTCTTTTTGCCTTCAACACTGGAGCTGAACTACTCTGCATCTTGAAAATAAAGTTTTCCCATTAGGCCTCTTAAGTGTTTAAGATTTAAACATTATTACTGAACCTTCCCCAAGGTAGGATACAAAAAAACATATAAAATATACTTTTCAAAAAGGAAACTGCTAATACCATAGCATGAGTTCCTGTCCATAGAGGAGGCACATGCTGATTTTATAAATGATCATTCAAAGTGCTAAAATTGTTTGCTACTTAAATTTTTTTCCTGCTAAATAAAGGGAGAAGAAAGTCTAGTTCAGTAAACATTTCCCAGGTCTGGACAGTAAATTGAATATTATTCCCCTAGGTTGACCCAGATCAACCACAATGTGCCTAGAACTCAGTTTTGGTCACATGGAGTAGATTTGGTGGTCTGTAATCAATTCTAATTGTTGTTTCTTCTTGTCCGAATTAAATGTATAGGCTATGGCTTATAGGGTTTTTGGAATGGGTTCATACATTATATTATATCAAAATTGAGTCATCCACATTACAACTTTGTCATTCATGAGAACCTGGTATTTTTTCTGGATGAGTCATTTTTTGCTATTACTCTGCCTGTAGTCTAAAAGTGAGAGACGGGCAGTTTGTGAAAGTTGGAAAACAATTAATTCACTCTGAAAGTTTTTAATGGAATACAAATGTTCATGATGTGCTTAGATAGTTTCAACACTGTTAAATAGACTAGGAGCAATATTTCTACTTTACACCGTTAATGAAACAACGTGCTTATATACTCTGGCATATTTGTAATATTCCTGATACTCGCACCTTGACAAAATATCATTTTCACTAGAGCACAGAATAGTTCATGCATAACATATAATTTGGCATTTTTTAAGATTGTTTTAATTATATTACATTTCTTGGCACATTATACACTTGCAGGTTTGAAAAGGAAGCAATGTGCCTTTACAATTATGGCTTCCAAGGCTGAGAGTGCCTGTGTTTCAGTGTGTTCAACATTTGAGGTGTGACCACAGCAAGCTTTATATGTTCATAACTTAAAGGGAACTAATTCTCTAAATGCAAATTGTAATTCTAATAGTTATGAGTGGTCTTTGGAAAAAATTCAAATTGTGTTTATTGTTATGGATTACATCTTTATTTAGTTTTTAAATGCTGTTGATTTCACTTGGGTGGCTGTACAAATAACTATAAATAGTGCTTTATTGTTCTAGGGAGAATAGGTAAGCAAGGGTTTTAAATAAACATGGTGGAAAGGTCATCTCTGTGAAAGATATGGAGGGATGTTCAGAGAGGAAAATGTAAAGATGCTGCTGTAGAAATGAAAGGACAGCCAGAAGCGCTATCTCTGCGTACTTACCCTCTCATGTTCCATATGGCTGAGTATGCTCAGGCGCATCCCTTCTCAACCGGATAAGTAAGTTGAAAGTGTTCTTTTACCTATCTCTCATTATCTCACAAGGATGGCTTTTTGAAGTACAGCAGAAGAAGTGAAATGGAACTTCTCTCCCCCTTCCTTTTCTGCCCAAGATTGCTTTTAAGTGGCAATTTAATTTTGTAACAAATGGACCCCCTTATTTCTCTGCATCGAGAGATTTTGATGTTTTCATATATTTTTTTATTTCAATATTTGTAAGGTGATCCAATTCAGACCTGATTCTGGGCAACCAAGAAAAATCATGGACAAAAAAACTTGGACAAAGACAAAGAGAAGAAAGGGGGAGAAAGGGGATAATAAAAGAACAGCAGAGAAAGGAGGGGAAAACACAGAGGAATGTGAAAAAAAATAAAGGATAGAATAGCAAAGGAAAAAAGTAGATATCAGGTTTTTTTTAAAAAAAATCTTATTTCCCTTCTAATTTGGACTTCGTCCTCCCTTATCATTACCTCCAATACATACATAGTTCTGCTTGGCCTGAATCAGTAGTTGACTTGTCAGAAGGATTTTAGAGCTACATCCCCAAAGTAGGCAGGTTAAGACAGAGACCAAAGTGGATTCAATTTAAATTAGAATGTAATTAACATTTAGACATTTAAGTCAAAAGAGCTTGCCTCACTGATCCCCTCATATTCAAGATAATCCTCACTCCTGCCACATTAACCATTACAATAGGGTGGCAATTTTGGGATGGGTTCTTGGCTCACAGTCCACCCTTTTGGAAACCACAGGCAGCTCTCAACCAATCTTTTACTTTATATGATGCGCCTGAAACATCTGTGAAACAAGGATCAAATCCTGCCTCCAGTGTGAGAAAACTTCCTTAACTTTTTTCATATATCCATCTCTATTATCAATCACTATAGAGAAGGTGTTCATTTTGCATAAAGATAAAACTTTATTTAAGCATTGGGAGTGTTATATATTTTGGACTTTCCAATCGATGCTTCTCAGGACCTAATCATTTGTATGCTTAAGACTGTGATGTGTAATTTTAGGCACACCGATCAAGGAATTAGCCCCACCGAACATAATGAGACTTATTTCTAAGCAAATAGAGGTTGGATTGTGATATTAGTATGCATGCAGAACTCCGGAATGGAACTAGATAAAACACAAGTGGTACGTTTCTAATGACATGCAGTTTTAACTGCATGGTGCTTCATGTAGATAGTACAACATATGCATTAAAGTAATTGTATTTATTCTGTTACTGGAACATATTAGGAAACCTGATTAGAAACATGATGTATATTTATGTAAGCCAAGCCTAATATAATCTTCAGCGGCACAATATTTGCACAATGTCTTTTCCAATGTCAGTAACAATTGTTACTTTTCTAATTCTAATTTTTATTTACTCAATTTTAGATGACCCACCTTATATGTTCTAGTAATTAGGAATTTTTAAATGATATTGAGTGATAGTTCCAAGATATTATGTATTGATTAAATCTGATAACACTTTAGTCTTTCTGTTTCATGTAATGTGGTTATCTAAATGATATTTTAATATTTTACAGGCATATACTGCTTAACAAATTCATTTTCATGCTTTTATTACATATTCTATAAAGACATAAGTTCTCCTCCCCCCACACACAATAAATGTGACATTCATAATAAAACTCAAGTGAGAAGGGATATTAGCATTAAGGTTTTATGTGATTTTTCTATTAATCCTTCATTACGCATTTTCAAAAGTCTACAGCCAGCACAGATGGGAGCCATGGATACAGGAAATTAACTGCTCAAAGTTCTATGAAATGAAAATTGCATTTAGCACTGTAACATTGGAAGGGAGACAGAGCAAACCTCCCCCTGTCTTCTCAGGGGACTAATACATGACCTTTGTCCTGGGTAAAATGATAAATTAATCCTTTGATCATCACTCTGCTGTAATTTCACTATTTTCCTAATGAAGTGTCTGTAAAGTGCAGACTTTTGCTCAGAAATTTGAAACTTTTAATCCAAATAATAATTAAGCTTTTTATAGTTGAATGAGAAAATATAGAAAGCTTCATGTGAGATAGCCTATATTTTACTTGGAAAATATAGTATTTCTAATAGGGAAGATTTGAGATAGATTCAAACCAGCAGGTGTATCACATATGAACATTTTCATAGATTTTGAAATACTGTACTTTTTTATTTTATCTCTCCAGATAGCTGTCAATCTCAGGGCATGGCCCTAGCAATCTGTCTTACCTTTATGCACCTCACCAGATGGATGCATGAATGAAATGTTTTACTGAGCCTGTTGGTGAATGGATGGCAGTCCATATAACAGATGGGCTGCTCAGGGGTGGGCTTCAAAAATTTCAGCAACGGGTTCGCTGCCCGGTTGCTGGATGGGCATGACCATGGTGAGCGTGGCCTAGTCAGCCTTCTGCACCATGGCAGGGGGTGTTTTCATCCTCCCCCAGGTCTGGAGGCTTTCCTCAAGCCTCCAGGAGGGCTAAAACAGCCTGCCCAGGCTCCGGAGGCACTCTGGAGGCTGGAAACAGGCCCATTTCCAGTTTTCCCAAACTTTTTTTTAGGCCTTTTTTTTAGCCCTCCCCAAACCTCCATGCACACCCTGCACTTACCTGCATCCAAAATGGGCTGCGTGGAGACTCCTATAACTCAAAACAGATTATAGATTTAATCTGGCTAGCACAAACTAGTAATAGCTATTGTACATCATGCTTACCCTTAAACAAAGTCTGGACAAATGTTTTTTATACTCCTTTTTATATGCATGCAATCCATACAATGCACATTTTTTTAAAAAAATAGGGCTTCAATCAATTGATTGCACTTTCCATTTTGAAGTCAGTGAACATCACAAGTCTATAGACAGTATTGATGTACCAGTGTTTCTTAAACTGTTTTCTCTCAGGGAACTCTTCCCATTTTTAAAAGTTATAGAGGATACCAAATGAGCTTTTATTTGTATGGTTTATATTTACTGACATTTACTATGTTAAAAATTTTAATTGATGCATTCATTGCCACTATCACTTGTCACAATTGTTTGAAGGGATTTTAATATTGTATTATTTTTCAGCACAGGCTGACAATTTTGATTTCACAGACCCCTGAGAGGATTTTGAGGGACTCTCCCCCAAGGCCTAGGACCACACTTTAAGAAATACTGTTATAGACAGTAATCTTCATGAAAGGAAGATTCATTGTCACCCAAATAATTTAAAACATGAGGATATTTTTGAGATGATGTTAATGTTGATCCTTTGAAAGCAAGAGGTCTATTTAATTTCATTTTAGAGAGTCACTTTAAATTCACAGTCATCTTTCTTTCAAGAAAATAATTTTGTTTTCCCTTTTATTCAACAATTCTGTGAATTTCAGTATTACAATTAACATGTTATAGTTGAGAAAGTGAAGCAAAGAAAAAACAAAATGGAAACAATCCAGATCTTGTGTGTTTCTTGGATATCAGGTCAAAATGTTGAAAAAAGGTTGTGCCTGTATTACAAAACACACAACATTATCTTGTAGTTGTAGCTTTGAGAAAGAATATAATGGAGAGGAGAAAAGAATATTATGTTTCAGACAGCCAAATTTTCTTATGGTTATCTGTGTCAAGACACCTTTTTAATTTTTGTTATAAATCTAAAAATAAAGAATAAAATAATAATATCAGCAAACACAATAATAATCTTAACATAATTAGATGCTGGCAGTTGTATTTCTGTGCTAATCCATTTCCCTATTGTGAGTGAAATCAAAAACTGTTGTATCTGCACTACATTTGTTATTTCATAATATTATCAAAGTACAAAATCATTTCTGCTGGAAAGCCCTATTTATTGTGTTTGCAACCCAACAAAAGAAGTTCAAGTATTCACTTTCCACTACTGTAACCTGTCCATGTTTTTCTTGAATTCACACAAATTAAATGAATTTTCAAGCAAAGCAAACAAATGCTGTTATTTCCTTTCATTTAATCAATATTTTTGTAGTGTGCTTTTTAATATGACTACAGGTATTTCTTGCTTAATGACCATGTTCAGTGACTGCTCAAAATTACAACAGTAATTTTGAACAAAGAGTTTTTCAACCTGTACCCAAAGTTATAGCTGTTGCAACACCCTAGTTCGGGGTCCCCAACCCCGGTCCATAGTCCAGCAGCAGACTGCAGCATGCCAGAAACTGGGCCACACAAACAAGCAAAGACCTATCCATGGGATGCAAGCAGAAAAAGCTCTCTCCACAGAACTGGTCCCTGGTGCTCAAAAGGTTGAGGACCACTGCCCTAGTGATTATGTGATAAAAAAATTAGGCGCTTGCCTTTATAATCAACTGCAGGGGCATTGCAACTTCCCCCACCAACTTATCTCTCCTCCCAATCTTAGCCACCCACACAGCCCACGATTGTATACAAAGCTGTTGTGATCCTGAAAATCAAGAACTCCTCCCCACCCCACCATGACCAGGAAACCTGAGCCAGTTACAGGCCCTAGCAGGACACACAATGTGTATCATGATAACTACTTAAAGTTACTTCTCCATGGAATATGTTTTAAGATTAGTCATTTACTACTTTCCCCCCCCCAAGACCGTAACTCTAACTTAAAATGGTTGGTGTTTCTTAATATTGCAATCAAGACTGTTGATGGGGATAGGGGTTATAAAGATTTCAAAACAATCAAGATGGCAGGTGTGAAAACAGTTTTGTTTTCATATGCATCTTTATGAAATATGACATAATTCCCATTTCCTAGATGACTATGCAAATAGAATAGGGATAGGATAGGATAGGATAGGATAGGATAGGATAGGATAGGATAGCATAGGATAGGACAGGACAGGACAGGACAGGATAGGGATAGGGAGAGGGATGGGGATGGGGATGGGGATGGGGATGGGGATGGGGATGGGGATGG
>JANHFL010006687.1:549287-559913 GCA_032468155.1 Oxyrhabdium leporinum | reverse complement strand
GTAATATTTCAGAAGAAGAGAGCAACAAACCAGTTCTCCATAGGTGTGTGTGTGTGTGAGAGAGAGAGAGAAAGAGAGAGAGGGAGGGAGGGAGAGAGAGAGAGAGAGAGAGAAAGAGAGAGAGAGAGAATATATTAAAGTATTTCTTCCTCTTTTTCTCCCTCCCCCTTTCTCTCCCCCCTTCTCTCTCTTCATGCCATAGAAAAGGGGAGCAAATGGCAGGAAATGAGTGTTTTCATGTATTGTAAATACTGAGTAGTAGTTAAAATTAGCAGTATCTCTCCAAAAATGTTGAACAGTCATATAATTTCTTATTTTATGTACCAGAATTTTCTCCTACTCTTTTATCTTTTCATTCTCATGCTGATCCAATGAGTTATGTAGTAACAGTCTCTTGTGGAAATCATAAAGAAGTCTACCATTTGGTTGTAATGGTGAGAAGGATTGTGTGAAGCCATTCAATAGAAAGACACAATATTTCTCTAAACAAGTTCTTCCAACCTGAAAGAAAATCATTTTCAAGTCAACTGAATGTTTCAAAGAGACATAATTTACAACTGTGAAATGTGAGAACTCAAGTAAAACTTTGATTCCTAAATTTTATATGCTTTATTTGGAGCTTTTGTATCTGGAATACTGTGTGCATTTTTTTCTTAACAACTGAACTTACTGAACACAGAAGTACAGTGCTGTGTATCTAATCCACAAAACTATTGTAGGTCAACAATGCTCTGGCAAAATTAGGATGTATACATGAAATAGAAGTTTTGGAAGTTGTTTAACCATTAGCAGCCTTATATTATCTGTTAAGAATTGATATTCATGGTTGTGATCAAATTGAGGTGATTTGTAGAGATTACATTTTCAAGGAAGACAGCTGTGTTGTCATAGAAACAAGCAAAACATAACTACAGGCTATGTGATGGTAAAGGAGGCAGACAGAGTGGGAGTAAGACAGTTTGTAAAAACAATTCAGTATAAAACTGCCTTGTTGGTAAAGAAGGAGCAATGGAAGACTAAGATCCTTCAACAACTGAACCTCCATCTGAGTTAAGTAGTACTGACTACATGTTGCTCTGTAATTCAGATAGTGGCATAACTGGTTGCGGCAACTCTGACAAGAGTTCTCAGCAACAAAAGACAGCCACCCAGTTCCCTGTTAGGATTCTACCATTTGTAGCATAAAAGCTAGAGGCATGGTGACTCAGTAACGTAATGACACTAGTAATAGTCTCAGCTTTGGCAGTCTGAGCCCTAGCATAGGGTGAGCTCCTATCACTTGCCTCAGTTTCTGTCCACCTAAGTGTTTGAAAGCATGTTCTATGCAAGTAGACAGATGGGTACCACTTCAGTGAGGATATGTGCTCTGTGCAGGCAATCAGATTCCTTGCAGTTCTGAACCTTTCCAGTTGCAACATCCATTTGCGAAGCAACTCCAGGAAGGAAGGGGGCCTTGGGTGACACTGCAGGAAGAGGTACTCTTTCTCTCTGGTGCAAAGCCAGCTCACCCTCCTGGTGGCACATCTTGGAAAACATGCAAGTGTTCCCTATAACATGACTTGTTATTTGACAAGCCAAACCACTACCCTGCTCAGAGATCATAGACACTGATGACTAAACCATACTTGAATAAATTGTCAGATTTTTATATCCTAGCACAATTAAACCACAAGGACAGCAAAATGACACATACCTGATCTACATGCATCTTGACATCTATGCTTATGTTATAACATCTGTATAATGATATAATCATGCAGATGCCATCATTGATTCTCCCATCTCCCCTCTCCCCACCAAAACTCTGGTGTTCTTACTGTATTGTACATTTAATAATGATAGCTTGTGAAAAGAAGAGTATGATTCAAGGTGTGAGGAAAGAAAAAAAACATGTGCATGTTATTGCTTGCCATAGTTACCTGGTCATGCAGAAAGATAATTAAAATGCTAATGGTGCTGTTTATTAAGGATATATAGCACAACCATTCAGTTTATAGGCACTTTGACTGAATCACCCCTTTAATCTTAATCTTCCTATCGAATAATTGATTCCATATTTCAGATCAGATGCTATTGAACTGATCTGATGATATGCAAACATATTCATTTCTCCTGAATTGAATCATCATTCAGATCAATTTGATTCAAGTTCACAGCCTCAGTATGATTTGAAGTGACTCACAGAACCCCTAATGTTTATTTCATGAGCCTATGGATGAAAGTCCAAGGCCATTGTCCTACCTCCTTTATCGTTTGAATGTAGAGATGTTTGTAGAGGAGATTGCAAAAGCTACAAAGTTGACTTTTGTTTTAAGAAGCACTCAAGTGTGAATGTTGAGAGATCCTGAGCTGGACTTATTTTATGGAGGGAAAGTTGACAGAATAAATGTTATACTTTTTAGCGGAAGATTAAGCATAACTCAAAAAGTCATAGCCTATAGACTTCATGAATAAATGACAAACAGAAAAGTCTTAGGATGCTAAATTCTTTGTCATGGTTAGAAATACAGTCATGTTTTTTTATGACTCAGAAAATACTGTGACTAATTTAGTGAAGAATTTACTATAAAACATTATTTGAAACAGCATGCCTATGGGAGGCAGAGTGTACATTACAGTAATAGTTTGAATTATGGCAGTTACAAAATATGGCTTAGATTAGCATATTTTCTTAAGATTTAAAAATAATCTTATCACACACACACACACACATCAGCTCAGTTATGTTCCTGCACTTAGAATGCCTGATGGAAATAATAAAATGAGAAAGATTTTTAATTGACTCTGACCTGGGCCTCTGAAATACCTTTCAGGGTCTATAAAAAAAATCAATATGTTGATATATAAATACACAGAAAAACAAAAATAGATTTTCTCATTACATGAATTTCATGTCTATAACAAAAAGTTCTGAACCTATTATTATTGATGGTAGTAGTTTTCTTGTTCCCTATTTACCCATTTCCTCAGATTCATTGTGCAAATTATGCTAACAAACCCGCAGTGAGTTGAAATGTTAGAAAGCTAAGCCAATTCTTCCTGAAACAAGTATTTGGAGCTTTAGAGCACTAGTACTGATTCCTAGTGCTTTCAGGAATTATTTTTAAAAATGGAGAAAAATGATAATGTGAACAAATGAAATTTTAGAGAACAGATACACAGATTCCTTATCATTGGATCACTGTTAGCTTTCATATTTATTATTAATAATTCAGCCAGATGCAGTCTATTTTATGAGTCACTTTCATGCATGGAAGGGGCTGTTCATGGCATTGAATCCAAAGATATTCCTGAATTTACTGCAGCCCTTGAATGGTAAAACAGTGGGAACCAAAGGCCCCACTGTTTCTAATGGCATATATTTTTTCAGCATTCTATAAAATAGTCTCAAATATTTAATTTGCTTTCCAATATAATTCAGTGTGGAGATATTTATAGATTTATATACTGTGTAGAATGTACATTTAGCCATGGAAACTCATTGAGAAGTTCTAGTTATTGGCCCTCAAACCAACACTCTCTTTGGGTTGCTCTTTTTGGGAGTGGGAGGAAAAGGAATATTTGTGCTGCTGTAAATTTCTAGAGGAAAGGTGGAATGTAAATCTAATATGTAAAACATAACACACACACACACACACCACACACACACTGACAGACAGAAAGACAACAAACATATGTACTGTATATACATCACAGAGTTGAATGGGATTGCACAGAAATTTCTTTGGCTCAATAAAAAGACAGAGGACAAATAAAGATTGGTTCATGCTTCCCTAATTAGAAATGTTTTATTGACTGATAAAGCAGATACTGAGAGAAAAGTCTTGGCTTGCATATGCCCTAAATTAGGATAGGACCTATTTATTGAGACTAAAATTTAATGCAGAGTTCATGCTCCTTTACTAATTGGAGACAGAATACATTAGGAACCTGTGCCAATCAATGTAATAAATAAATGCTGTGGAATAACCTTCATTCTTTAATAAGATGCACATCTGCGGAAACCTAGAAATAATATTACATTATTTCATGTATAAGAAAATATGTGAGGAAATGGGAAAAATAATTAAAAAGCAGTAAAACATATTGCAAAATGCTATATCAGGAGTTTAAAGTCCCCCCCAAAAAAAATCTAATTAGAGATACAAAAACCATTTTCCAAATCAAATGGAATTCTGCATGCAATGTACTCCTCTTGCTGAAGGAAAGATGACCCACACTTGCTATGTAAATTATCTCTGAGCTGTGCTAAATCAATGAGTTTTGTTCTGTAGATGCTCGTTCGAGGTTGCTCCCTGTAATGACCTCAATTATATATGTCTTCATAGTGAAATTATGATTGCTGTTGCTTGGCTTCAGATGACAGCAGAGGAAAGATTTCCATGATAAAGTATAAATGGTACTATCTAACTAAATTAGCATGCAGGACTTGTTATTAAAGAGTATTGCTATTAAAATCAGTGCAGTTCATAAAGACCCTGTGATTGAGTAGTAATAACAATAATGACAAAGTAGCAACAGTGGTACTTTGGGATATCGGTAAGAAAATAATATTTGCCTGCAAGCGAGAATTGGTAGGACCACAAAATAGACAAAGTTATAGAAAAAGAAGAAGCTAAAGTGCTCTGGGACTTTAGAATACCGACAGGTCCCATCACATAACACACCTAACTTAACAATTGTCAATAAGAAAGACCCAAAAAAAATCTGAATAGTGGACATGGCAGTACTTGGAGACAACAGGAGAGAAGCTAAAGAATTGAAGAAAAGTAGAATTTTTCTGCAAATAGAAGTGGAATGACTATGGCAAAGGAAAGCAAAGACAGAACCAATAGTGATAGACACCCAAATTGCAATCCCAAAAGACCTAGAAGACCACTTGAATACCATTGGCATTGAAAATATCATTATCAATCAATTATAAATGGCAGTTTTACGTGGAACACTTTACATCCTGAGATGCTACTTTTAAAACCATCAAACAGCAACAGACAACATCTGCCTTTCCCATGTCCTTGGGAAAGATTCAATAGATAGATAAAAATAACAAATCCAGTCTAAACATCTGACTGATTTCATGACAAACCACAATAATACAACTGGGAGGCAATAATATATCATAGTTGAAGATTAATATAAAATGCTTAATAGGTTATACCAAGTCAGAATATTTACAAGTGTATATGACTAGAGATGCTTACTTGCAACATATATCTTGCCTATGAGATTTCTTTCTTAATCCCCGAATTAAGAAAAGTATCCCTTGAGTCAAGCTCGACTTCTGGTGACTTCACGCATTACAGCCATGTAGTTTTCTTGGCTAAATGTAGAGGCAATTTGTTATTGCTTACTTGAAGAATACTTTTAAATTTCTCAGCCTATCCTACAGCCCTGGTGTTCCCTGTAGATCTGTTTCGTAGATGAAATCTGAGTAGACTTGGCTTCTAAGCCCACGTAAAATCAGCTAAACGTTGCCATCTGCTCAGATACTACTAACTCACACAGGGTCACAATAGAATCTATGCTGGTGAAATCCTAACAGCATTTGTTTGATCTTCTCACTCATCTTTAACATCTGTGTTCTCCAAAAACACTTGCAATAAATAAAAGAATGGTTGTGATTTTGCTAGCTTATATCTTTGTTAGAACACATATGAACGGTCAGCCGATTGTGAAAGACTAATCGTATCATATGCAATTTTTCTAAGAAATATTTTCCTTGTTCTTCTGTAAAACTCAATATTTGTCATGTTTTAAAAGGAACAACAATGTACTTGAAAGAAAGACTACGAGATAATGTTAAAAGTGTTTCATAGAAACCAAATCATTCCAAAAAAGCTATGATTAAGGGAACACTATGGAAAAACAATGCCAATATAATTCCCTCTTTTGTCTGATCTTTTTAAACAAAGAGGATAAAGACACTAAACTTTATGTGATTTGCTAATTGTTTTTTATCCTATTAAGTGGATATCAAATATAATTATTTTCATCAAAGGAAGAAAATATACCTCAACTTTAAAAATGTACTAATGTTACATATGTTAACGTTAGAAATCACTGAAATATGTGTTGTGAATATTTAGAAATAATTGAAACAAAACGTTATAAATTGAATGGAATCAAATTTCAAATATGTGTGAATAACAATAGGCAGAAGAAAATCATAATCTGGCCAGATTATAAGAATCTAACACAATCTGTAATCTTGATTTCCAGAGCAAAAGTTTGCATAGAGTCTCATAACTGACCCGAAGTATTTTATACCTGGTGATTGCCTTAACTGTACAATTTTCTGCTCTTTTTAACTCATTATAAGAGAGCTACCTTCTGGTGCTTTATATATTCAGCACTTAATAGTCTCTAATAAAAAGTGCACAGCTTCAGTAAATTGGATGCTTGCTTTTGGAAAGGAGCTCTCTGCAAACTCTGAGCAATTTAGAACAAAATGTACTTTGGGTAGAAACTATGAAGTGTTCAGAACATGAGAACACGAACAGTGCCCTGCTGGATTAGATCCCTGGCCCATTTAGTCCAGCTGTCTGTTCTCACTGTGGCCAACCAACTACATAAGGAAGACCATTGGTTTCCCAGCCTTCAGTGACAGCCATGCTGCCCTCAAGAGTAACACCCATTGATCCACAAATTGGTATATCCCATTTTTGAAGCCAGGAAAGCTGGTAGCCAGCACCACATCTCATGGTGGTGAATTCTAAATTTGAATTATGCAGTGTGCGTGTAGCCCCAAATACTATTATCTTTCATTACAGGGAAGCTTCTCCAGCCACAATAAAAGTTGCCCCACTCTGAACCTTCTCTATCTCTTCTCTATCTCTTTTGAAGTGCAGCAACCAGAACTGCATGTAATATTCCAGATGCTATCACACTATTGATTTATATAAAGACATTATGCTGTTGGCATCTCTAGTTTCAATATTGTTTCTTATTATCCCTATTATCGGTTTTTTTCCAGTGGGTGCATGCTGTATCAAATCAGCATCTTCATTGAACTGTTCACCATGACTCCTAGATCTCCTTTCTCATCTAGCTCTGCTAGATCTGATCCCATTAGTTTGTGTGACTGGTTAGGACTTTTGTCACCAGCCCGCATCATTTTCCACTTGCTCGTCTTGAATGATACCGTGCCATTTTGACACCTACTGCCCTAATGCAATGTGTAGGGATCCCTTTGTGTTTCTTTACAGTCCCTTCTTGTTTTTAGCACTTATTTTTGCACAATTTAATGTTATCAGCAAACGTGGCTATGATTCCAGATCATTTAAAAATATGTTCAAAAAATACCAGTCCCGGAGTACCTCCATTAATTACATTCCTCCATTTGAGAAATATCCATGAACTCCTAGACTTTGTTTTCTGTTCTTTAGCTGGTCATTTATTCACAACTGGGTCTGCCCTTATATTCCATAACTGTTAAAATTACTGGTAGATCTTTGATAAGCGATTTTATCAAAAGTTTTTTTTTGAAAATTTAATAGATGATATCTACTGGCTTGCCTTGTCCACATGTTTATCCATACCCTCAAAAACTAGTAGATTAGTTAGACTTTCCCTTCATGGAGACATGTTGTGTATCCTTGAGCAAAGCGAAGGTCTTCAAATGTTTGGTAAAATTATCTGAGGTAAAATTATCCAAGCATGAGGTTAATGAAGGTGCCTGTCTCACAATACATGTATAGTTTTTTTGAGAAAAGGCTAATCAAGGTTGCTTTAAAATTAAAGATGGTATCCTTTCAATTTAGTAAAACTACAGAAACAATTTTCTATTGTCACATCTGTATTTAGAAAGCTTTCAAACACAACTGATAACTGAAGGGAGATATTGATGACAGCTAATTGAAAACAAAACAAAAAGCTAATATTCTTAGCTTTTCTTTAGCAAAGTTGTGAGAGTAAATACTTTAAAGTTTGATTTATTTATTTTGTGTGTGTGTGTGTGTGTTTAAAAAAATCATCCCTCCTTTTTGGTAAAATGTCCTATATCACAGTTATTTTAAGTATATTCTATATGTCTATAATATCTGCTGAAATTTGATACAATTTTAATGGAACTGAATATTCATACCAACTAGCACATTGATGCTTGAAGGAAAGAAAAGAGGAATTATATCCCTGGATAGTCTGATCAGGCTACTGCCATTCTGAAGAGCAAATGTCAATTACCTGGTCTATCTTCTCTTTATATCAACCAGAACATTGATAAAGTGTTTTGCTACTCAAGCAAGGCCAGACTGTGTCAGGTTCGCTGATCAGTATTTCAAGGTGGATTCTTAATTTCTCTGCTCATCAATAAAAGGGAAAGGAACTGAAACAGTAAAGAGTAGATGACTGGATTAGCCATTGTTTCAGACTGTGTTTTTTAAAGGTTAATCGGCCCTGACACTTATAAAAAGAATTAGGTATCTGCTCACAGTTACTTTCCAAGATACTCTGAAACTTGTGTTTTGTGTGTCACAGAAAAGATGGGCATGTGTGATTAATGGTTCTCCACCCAACTGCCAACTTAAAGTCTAAGCTGCTTGTTTGCTTGAACCATGACAACAGTTTTGCTTTCTTGTGTCTTTTGGGTGCGTGCCTTCAGATCAGTTTGGACTCTTAGTGATTGCCTTGGCAAGTTCCTGCAGTTTTGGGGGGAAGATTTCGGAAGTGGTTTGCTATTGCCTGCTTCCTAGGACTGAGATAGAATGGCTAGCCCAAGATCATCCAGATGGAATTTTGCCTAAGGTGGACCTATAACTCACAATCTCCTGATTTCTAGCCCGATGCCGTAACCACTACAAACCAGCTCTCAAAGCATTGTTACTGTTGTCAAAAAGACTTATTCTTTCAAACAGTTCCTTTTAATCATGATAAAGCTTCTGTTAATTTCAGACAAGATCTTATTTCAGGAATGTTAATTACCAGTATCTTTTTTCTTTGATATCACATGATAGTTGTTTTTCACTTAGAAATATCCACCCATGTCGCTGCGATCCAAGCCCAAAAATATCTATTGATAAGCAAGAAAGTTGTTAAGTAAGTCTTGATCCTTTTTACAACTTTTCTTGCCATAGTTGTTAAGAGAATCACTGCTGTTGTTAAGTGAATCATTTGGTCATCTAGCAAATCTGGCTTCCTTTCATTGACTTGTTTGTCGCAAGCCAGCTGGGAAGGTTACAAATGATGATCATATGACCCCAGGACAGTGCAACTGTTATAAATATATGCTAGTTTCCAGAAAACTGAATTTTGATCAATCATGTGACCATGAGGATGCTGCAACAGTGTAAGTATGAAAAGTGCCTGGTCAATAGGTTGGGGGTTTGGACTAGATGATCTACAAGGTCCCTTCCAACTCTGTTAATCTGTAAATCTGTAAACAGTGATGGACTGTCTCACTAGGACAGGTGTTGGCAACCTGCAGCTCTGGAGCCACATGTGGCTCTTTCATCCCTCTGCTGCGGTTCCTTGTCGCTCAAAATATGCGTCACAATCGCCAATGTGTGACATCCACTGGCATGCAATTTATTGAGCTTTTTGTTGCACAGTAGGCCAACCATGAACAAATCCAAGAAAAGCAGACACTGTGTGCTGAGATTCAGGAGCAAAAATCACATTAACCCTCCAGTACACGCGATAAAAGGATGATGACGCACAGAGGCAGACAGCATTTTTTGTTTGCTGAAGGTGGACAATTTAAGTTCAGTTTTTTATTTCATAAATACGAGAAGGACTCAAAGAGACATTGAGTGTTTTATTTCAAAGTAACCTTCAACCCATCATCTTTTTTGGGGTAGTTCAAAATGTTTTTGTTGCATGCAGAAATAAAAAAAATGTTTTCTCTGTAGCAGTTCGTAGATTTCATAAATGCAACACACTATAGGTTTTTTTATACATAGCATAAAGGTTAAAAAAAACCCAATATACATAGTGTTATCTTCATTTTAGATGTCAAAAGGGTTTTGTGGCTCCCGGTGTTTTCTTTTCTTTGGAAAATGGGTCCAAATGGCTCTTTGAGTGTTTAAGATTGCTAACCCCTGCACTAGCATCACCATAAGCTGAATATGAACAAGACTGAGACTGTTGTATGTCAGACTGATTGTCTTTCCCATCTTCTACTGGGTTGCCTTCCTGTTTGTTTTCAGGGCTCTCAGATTGTACCTGGTTCCTCTGCCTTTGAGGTTTTAATCTGTGGCCATTGTCTCTGTACCTGTTTCTTCATTATATTGCAAGGATTAGTATTTTTTATTTAATATTTGGAGTACTACAGTGAAGGGTTGATGGAGAAGATTATTATTGCTGCATGCCTTAGATCTGATTTTTATAACAGTATCCTGTCAAGTGTTCTTAATGAGCCCTGGTGGCAAAGTGGTTAGAATGCAGTATTGCAGGATAACTCACTGCCCATTGCCAGGAGTTCAATCCTGGCCAGTTCAAGGTTGACCCAGCCTTCCATCCTTTCAATCTCGGTAAAATGAGGATCCAGATTGTTGGGGGCAATATACTGACTCTGTAAACTACATAGAAAATACTGTAAAGCACTATGAAGTCTAAGTCAAGAGCCTAGGTGGCGCAGTGGTTAGAGTGTTGAACTGCAGGCCACTTCTGCTGATTCAATCTAGCGGTTCA
>JANHFL010006687.1:507855-524118 GCA_032468155.1 Oxyrhabdium leporinum | reverse complement strand
ACCTCAGAGAGCACAACAGACCCCAGTCTCCATCCTCCTCCTCCTCCCTCCCTCCCTCTTATCTCTGCAAACCCCACTTCCTTCTAGTACTGATGATGTTACCTTGTTGGGTAATACAAGAAAACCACCAAGCTTAGAAAACACCCAGGACGCCACACTTCAACCCTGAGCTACAAATATTCTCTTCCTAGTGATAACACCGGAAGACAATTTCAATAGGGTCGCACAGCCATTTTTAAATACAAGGAGAACCATTCTTTGATCACTGTGATCCCGTTTTCCTTCAGAGCCAGGTTCTTTCCTCTCTTGCAGAGAGCAGGAGCTAATATTGCAAAAACATCTTGCTACGTCGAAGATGCTAAGCCAAAATGACAACAGCGTGTCCCTCCATTTCCGTAGCAATCGTCGCGGAATAATTAAGCAGCAATCAATATGGTTTTTTTCCCCTTAATGAACTCTTTCCCGCCCCCGCCTTGTTTTTGCCACGCTTATGTCTAATTAAAACACACAAGGGTAACTTTCCAGGGGGGACTTAATTAATTGAAATCTACCAAGAAGTAAAATAATCGCAGGCAATTAAAAAACATTGTGCGTCTTCCAATTCTTTCCCGTGCTTTTCCCAAGACTTGGGAGCTAATCTGTTCTTCAGGAGCATTTGCTAAACTCAAGGAGTCCTTTTGCTGCAAATGAAGATTGAGTTGTAACAACAGACTTTTCAAAAAAGGAAAGGAAAGAAATGTTTCTGGGTATGCCTGGGGAATATATACGTGTTCTGAGAGCCCAGCACCTTCAAAAAGAACGCAAAGCGATTTACCCATCTCTTGCTGTTACAGGTGATCCTCCACTTACGACAGTTTGTTTAGTGACCCTTCGAAGTCACAAGGGCACTGAAGAAAGTGACTTAAGACCATTTCCCACACTTACAGCCCCATGGTCACGTGATCAAAATCCAGACATCCGGTTGCAGCTCCCCGCGCGTCAAGTGACCCTCTCGTCTGACCCTCTGATGAGCAAAGTCTGTGGGGAAGCGAGATTCACTTAACAACCCGGTTACTAACTTAGCAACTGCAGTGATTCGCTTAACAACTGAGGCAAGAAACCGTTGCAAATATGGCCCAAAACTCACTTAACAACTGCCTCGCTTAGCAACAGCAATTTGGCGCTCAATTGGGGTTGTAAGTTTGGGGACAACCTGTATTCCTTATCTCTTCCCAGCCCAAAATTGCCCCCATGTCTCTGAGCTGAGCTGACTCCACACCACAGAGTCCATTTGCAGCCAAGGGTGCAAACTCGGAAGTCTCTGGGAAGCTTTGGATGGTTCTCCTGAAACTTTCCTGACCCTGATTTTCCATGCAAAGTGAGAGAGGAAACCACTTTACGAAGCCCTGGTAAGACCATACCTGGAATGCTGCATCCCGTTTTGGTCACCACATTACAAAAAAAAAAAAAAGAGGTTGAGACTTTGGGAAAAGTGCAGAGAAGAGCAAGCAAGATGATCAAAGGCCTGGAGACGAAAACATAGGAAGAACGGTTGCAAGAATTGGGTATGGCCAGTCTAGAGAAAAGAAGGACTAGGAGGGGGCAGCATAGCAGCCTTCCAGTATTTGAGGGGCTGCCCCAAAGAAGAGGGGGTGAAATTATTCTCCAAAGCAGCTGAAGGCAAGACAAGAAGGAATGGATGGGAAATAATCAAGGAGAGAAGCAACCTGGAATTCAGGAGAAACTTCCTAACCGGGAGGACAATTAACCAGTGGAACAGCTGGCCACCAGAAGTTGTGGGTGCTCCATCACTGGAGATTTTTAAGAAGAGACTGGACAGCTATTTGTCTGGAATGGTATAGGATCTCCTGCTCGAGCAGGGGGCTGGACTAGAAGACCTCCAAGGTCCCTTCCAGCTCGATTCTGATTCTGATTCATTAGTTAACACCCAAGGATAATCTGGTTAGCTCAAATTTAATTCAACCCAAACTCAGATGTGTATAAAAACCCCATTCCATTTTGTCATCATTCTCCTGAGGAGTGGCTCACGTGGTAAGACGCCTGGCCGCGCACCGCTGAGGTCGGCGGCTCGATTCCTGTGAGCGAATAAACCACGTAGGGACAAGAAAGGAGCCTCCCCTGATTGCCTACCAGCATTCAGGTGTCCCACAGGTAAAGGTAACACCGCCCGAAAAAATTCCTTTCACGGAGGCAGCCGGCCACCTCGGTGATCCCTGGCTGACACGTGCTGTACGCTAAATAAATTAATTAATTTTAAAAAAAAATCATTCTGCTCTTTCCTTCTTTGGTAGCTTGGCTCTATCCTACACTGTCCTTCGCTCGCAGCTTGACGATAACGGGAGGCAGGTGGATGGAAAGCAAGGGAAGGAGAATGGGATTCAAGCATCCGTCGGCACCGTGGGACATTACTGGCATCCCAACGATGCCCCGAGCACCTGTCCTGTCCTGGCTGGTTGTTTCCCATAAGAAAATGAACAGGAGTGATTGAGGGATGTTTTGGTGGGTGGCCCTTAGGGAAAAGCGGGAATTAACTCTGCTTGCTTTTGCGTGGGAAACCCAGAGCTGGTTTCGCTTCTTCTGTGCCCATGTGGTTGATTCAGTAAAGTTTTATACTCATGGAAAAAATAATGTCCCAGGAGTTTCTTTTTCTGGTTTCGCCAACTGGACAGTTGGACAGTCCCTTCAAAATTGCTTATAAACCCTCAAATGAAGTTCCTGGAAACTTTTGGAGCTTGTTCGAGAAACGATGATGAATCAAACTCAGAAGTTTGACTGTGTGTAGCTCACACCCTCCTCTAAGATTGCTATTTCAGAAGAAGCTTCCAGCCCAGCTTAGACTCCTTGGAATGATCCTCTCCCCGAGCACTGCCAATCCAACCCTTTCCCTTTCTTCTGTCACTAGGGAGACAGCCATCCA
The DNA here is from genome assembly GCA_032468155.1 of Oxyrhabdium leporinum. Classification (NCBI taxonomy): domain Eukaryota; kingdom Metazoa; phylum Chordata; class Lepidosauria; order Squamata; family Cyclocoridae; genus Oxyrhabdium; species Oxyrhabdium leporinum. The sequence goes on along the minus strand of JANHFL010006687.1, from coordinate 521,201 downwards.
TCATAGTGTCCACAGAAGCGAAACCTTCTGGAGAAAAGTGTGCTTGGGCTAGGAGAAGACAACCAGCTATTAGTCCTCATTTGGGTGCTTAATTGACAGTGGAGGAAATGCAGAACAATAGGCCCATTGTTTTGTTATGGGCCATAAACTGTTTCATGAGTGAGTCATTCTGAATAATTTGATGAGATTTTCCTCTCTCTCTCTCTCTCTCTCTCTCTCTCTCTCTCTCTCTCTCTCTCTCTCTCTCTCTCTCTGTCTGTCTCTGTCTGTCTGTCTCTCTCTCTACATTGCAAACGATTGGCTGAAAATTATTTTCATCATTTTAGTTTGCTCTACTTGTATACATAAATTTATTCCATCAAACAGGTTTTCATTCTTCTCCCAAAGTTTGGAAGTATAAAATTTAGACAATCCTATGGATTGTCCTCCCTCCTTCTCCCTCCCCCCCTCTCCCTCCCTCTCCCCCTCTCTTATAAGCAAAATGCACAAGGAGATTTTGTTGTAGAGGAAAGTGGGGGGTTGAACATGCCAGAAAGAGGGGGGCAGAAACATGCCCATGGATCTTTGTGTCACAGGATATCTACTTTGGTTATTGTAATACCTACCTTTAGAAGAGGAGGGACAAAAGAGGAAATTGACAAAGTAAAATTACCAACTGTGAGCTTCCAAAGCTGACACCAACATCAGAATTGTGCAAGTCGCAATATTCACTGAGACACTCTCTTGAAGTGAAAGTTGGACTTTGAATAAGCAAGATAGAGATTTTGTTGGCAGCTTTGAACTCTGGTGTTGGAGAAGACAACTGAGAAGACTGTGGAAGCGAAGAAAACAAACCAATAGATGGCCCAACAAATCCAACCAGAATTCTCACTCAAAGCACAAATGACCAGGGTCAAGTTATCTAGTTAGCACTGATGACGTTACCTAGTTTGGGTAATGAAAGGTCTACAAGAAAACAAGCAAGTCAGAGAGAACCAAGGAGTCCTCAGGCTCAAGTTATCCAATTTTGGACACATTATGAGAAGCTCTACCTCTCTGGAGAAGGTTCTACTGCTGGGAAATGTAGAAGGAAAGATAAAAAAAAAGAACAGCCAACAGAAAGATGGATTAATTCAGTGGTGTTGAGTGTCTTGTTGGAAGATCTAAAGGACCAGATGAGGGACAGATCATCATGGAGAAAAATATGTTTATGTGGTCACTAAGACTTGACACCGGCTTGATGTTACACAACCAATTTTCACTGTGCTTCTCAATCCATTCTGGCCTATATTCCTTTCGTTCAATCACGGTTTAGTTCTGGTTAGTTTGGTTATTCCAGTTGGATCACACCCCCTGGTAGGACCCCAATTAGATATGACACACTTGTTTACCCTTAACTTATTTTCCCAAATGTGTTTTCTCCAAAAAGCAACTGGACTTCCTTGGTTTTTTTTCCCTTGAAAACATTTTGCTTCTCATCTAACGGACAGGTAAAACTGAAGAAGCTTCTTGGATGAGAAGCAAAACACTATCAAGGAAAAAAAACCCAAAAAAATCCAGTTGCCTTTTGGAGAAAACACAATTGGGACAGCCATGACCTGGATGATTGAGTATCTCCATAGAAGCTCCATAGATTCTCCATATACCTCGACTTTTGACCATAATCCAGCCCAAAATTTCTGTGGCTAAGCAAAACATTCAGTGAATTTTGCCTGTTTTAAGACCTTTCCTTGCCACAGGTGTTAAATGAATCCTTGTCGTTGTTCAGTTAGTAACACCGTTTTCAAGTGAATCCGGATTTCCCCATTGGCGTTGCTTATAGGAAGTTAGCAAAAATTGATCACACGACCCCGGGACATTGCAACCATCATAAATATCAGTTGCCACGCGTTCAAAATGGTGATAAGTATGAAAGTCACTTTTTTTCAGTGACGTTGTAATTTTGCATGGTTATTAAACAAACTGTCGTAAGTCAAGATATATATAGATATATTGGAAATATGGCTTCCTTGTCCATCAACGGTTGAGCATTCCTGTTTGCAAATTGTGGCCTTTTTCGTTAGAAAACTCTTCAAAACAACAGGTAGCCTACTATCCATAACATCGTAAGAGACACTAATTAATATTAATGTGTCTCAGTAACTAATCTACCGTTCACTGAGGGACTCATTCCTTCCCTCGGGAGGGAAATCTACTTATTGCCTTAAACAAGGACTTTGCCCTGGGAAAATGGGCCTGGGTGGGATAATCTCAAAGCAGCAAATAAAACATAGGGGGTTTAATTAACATCCAACCCTTTACACTATGATTAATTATGGATCAGACACCGGGTGAAATAGCAGGTAAGATTTAATCACAGATCATTTTCTTTTTCCAGTCTCTCATATTTTCCACCCACCCCCTCCGGTTCTTAATTATTTTTGGACTTGCATCATTAAATGTTTACTAGTTATTTAATAGGAGGTAGTAAATGCAGACGCCACCTCCGTCTTTCTGCGGAGTTTCTGGAGGAAAACCCTTGTAAATCATCTCTTGTACCAATCCGTTTCACATTTGCTTTTTCACATCTCCAGCTGCGATCGCATTCCAACCTCAGTTGGTGGCCGGTAGTTTTCAACGGGATGCTAAAATTTGTTTTACGATCAAAAAGTGAAACTACAAAAGCGTTAAGAAATACAGGTAGCCCTTGACTTCCAATAGCTCATTTAGTGACCATTCAAGGTTACGACGGCATTGAAGAAAGTGACTTCCGATCGTTTTTCACACTTAGGACTGTTGCAGCATCCCCCCCCATGGTCATGTGATCAAAATTTGGACTCTTGGCAACTGGCATGTACTTACGACATGATCACGCGATCCCCTTTTGCGGCCTTCTGACAATCGAAGTCCGTGGGGGAGCCAGATTCACTTAACAACCAGGTTACTCACCAATCAACTGCAGTGATTCACTTAACAACCGCAGCAAGAAAGGTTGTAAAATGGGGGAAAACTCACTTCACACGTTTCACATAGCAATGGAAATTTGGCGCTCAATTTTGGTTGTAGAACATCTTTGCGTGATCTTCTGGCCCCAATGGAGTCAAATTTCTGTGCATTTCTCATGGACTTTCTAAGACGTCCAGGTTTTTACAAGACATTTTTTTTACCCCCCAGATGTTTCCCTTTTATTCCATCGGGATGACATTTCTGGGTTTTGATGCTCGAAAGAAGGACAAAAAATAAATAAATAAAGAGACTTTAATCTGAAGGTGGAGTAATTGCGTAGTTAAGAGACATGGCTTGCAAGAACTAAATGACGTGATGTATTAGTACCGCTTTATAAAACCCTAGTAAGACCACACCTGGAATACTGCAACCACTTTTGGTCACCACACTACCAAAAAGATGTTGAGACTTTGGAAAAAGTTCAGAGAAGAGCAACTGAGATGATCAAAGGCCTGGAGACTAAAACATATGAAAAATGGCTGCAGGATTTGGGTTTGGCTAGTCTAAAGCAAAGAAGAATTAGGAGTGACATGATAGCAGTATTCCAGTATTTGAGGGGCTGCCACAAAGAAGAGGTGGTCAAATTATTCTTCAAAGCACCAGAAGGCAGGACAAGAAACAATTTTTGGAAATTAATCAAAGAGAGAAACAATCTGGGATTAAGGAGAAACTTCTTAACAGTGAGGACAATTAACCAGTGGAACAACTTGCCTTCAGAATTCGTGGGCGCTCCATCGCTGGATGTTTTTAAAAAGAGACTGGACAGTCACTTATCTGACATGGTATAGGTTCTCCTGCTTGATCAGGGGGCTGGACTAAAAGCTTGAGCAGAGGGCTGGACTAGAAGATCCCTTCCAGCTCATTCTATTTTGTTCTGTTCTCAAGGCAAGCCATTCCATTAGTTTTCACCCATTGTCTCTTGTCTTGCCTTATGGTGCTTCAGAAAATAGGTTGATCCCCCTCTTCTTTGTGGCAGCCCCTCAAATATTGCAACACTGCTATCATGTCACCCCTAGTCCTTCTTTTCACTATACTAGACATACCCAATTCCCACAACCATTCTTCATATATTTTAGCCTCCAGCACTCTCTAATCATCTTTGTTTCTCTTTTCTGCCTTCTTTCCAGAGTTTCTACATTTTTTTATAATATGGTGACCAAAACTGGATGCAGTATTCTAAGTGTAATCTTACTAAAGCTTTATAAAAATGGTACTAGTACTTCATGTGATCTTGATTCTATCCTCTGTTAATGCAGTCTAGGTTTGCATTGGCTTTTTTGGCTGTTGCCACGCATAGCTGGCTCATATTTAAGAGGTTGTCCACTAGGGCTCCAAGATCCATCTCACAGTTACTGATATTGAGCCAGGTTTCACCTAATCTGTACCCGTACATTTGATGTTTCTTGACTAAATGTAAAGCCTTAATTTTCTCTACATTGAATTTCATTTTGTTAGATAAGGTCCAGTGTTCAAGTCTGTGAGATCCATCTGGATTTTGAGCCTAACTTCTGAGGTGTTGACTGTTTCTCCCAGTTTAGTATCATCTGCAAATATGATGAGTTTCCCTTCTATTTCCTCATCTAAATCATTTATGAAGATGTTGAAGAGTATTGGGCCTAAAATGGTACTTTGGGTACCCCACTGCTTACTTATCTCCATGTAAATGTAGTTCCATGAAGGAGTACATATTGAATGCAATTTGTCAGTCAGTTACAAACCCATCTGGTGGTGATGCTGTTCTATCCCATTTTTTTTGGGCTTACCAAGAAGTAGATTGTGGTCTACTTTGTCAAATGCCTTCCTGAAAACCAAGTATATTATGTCCATTGCATTTCATTGGTCCACTAATTTAGTCTTTTGTCAAAGAATGAAATAAGATTTGTTTGGCATGATCTGTTTTTGACAAACCTATGTTGGGTTCTAGTTATAACTTTGCATGCTTCTAGATGTTCTCAGATCTGTTGCTTGATTATCTTTTCCAGGATCTTCCCAGGTATTGATGTCAGACTGATTGGCCTGTAGTTTCCTGGATTTGGTTTTGTTTTTTATTCCCCCTTTTTGAAGATGAGAACCACATCAGCTCTTTTCCATTCTTATTGTAGTTTACCAGTACTCTAGAATCTATCAAATATATGCCTCATATTTCTCCTACTTTGAAAGATGTACCTCACATTTCTCCTGCTCTGCCTAAACAAGCTGATTGACTGGAAAACCCCAAGTATAGTCCTGTCAGATCTTACAAAACTTACTTCTCTCTCAGGATCTTTGTCTTTCAACTTTGTCCAGTTATTGAGCCTGTAAATTTATGTTCAGATTCTTGGTATTTTACCCATCAATCATACTTAGAGCTTCTTCTAGTCTTTCACCTGTTTTACCATGCACCTGTGCATTCAGACAGGCTGCATGTATTTGAATAGTATAAGTATTCATTACACAGTTTATCATACATCTCACTGAGCTCATTATACAACATGATCACTAGAAAAGAGAATATGCTGGGCAATCCTGCAGAGAGGTTACATTAAATTTAAATCAGGATTATTTCTAGTATGGTGAGATCTTGGTTTCTGTACTTTCAGTAATAACTTTCCAAAGTCAGGGCTTTGGCTTTTAGATGAAAAGGAAAGTGAGTTCTCTGATGCATCTTCTTATGACAGGAAACCATTACAATGTGCATTCAGTTTAATGGACCCCAGTTTAGCAGAGTTTGCATGATGTATAATATCCACTCAACACTTTATGTATGCATAAACTCACACATTCCATTTGAGGTATTTTTAAAATTCTATTTGTTATTTAACTGACTACTGGTTATTAAACTGAGAACATACTGCACCAATATTTATTTTATTTATTTAATTTATTGGTCACCCATCTTACCACAGGACAACTCTGGGCAGCTAACAATGTTAAAAAGATAAAACTATACAAAGCCTATGAACAATACAGATAAGATACTATGAAAATGAAAATACTCAACCCTAACTAAAAGATGGAGAGGGAGGAAGTAGAATGAGCTAGAGAGGAGGTGGGAGTCTGTTATTAATCTATCAGCCACCCTCATTATGAAACCCTCTCATTGAAATCCCACACCAACTATCAGAACCAAATCTTTAAGCTCTTGTGGAAAATCAACAGGGTTGGAGCCAACCTCACTTTGGAGGAACGGGGGCAAGGTAAATTTAAAGGGAAAGAATGTCTTCATTTGCCTTCCAGTGTGCCCAAACAACCACAAAGTACTAGCAAATATATCATGTAAGTGGACATCCTTTTTGACAGAATGCTATAGGCTGTGGAAGGTATTTATCTTATGCTGAATTGAGGGTTTCTCTGTTTCCTCTTGAGATTTCCTCTTAAAATGGCTTCTTGCGGTTCTTAATGTGCTTCACTATATTCTACATCTCTCCTTTTTTTCACTTCAGTGATAACATATTCTGGCAACAAGTTATTAGGGAAACAGATCAAAGTGTAATGGGTAAGAAAAAAAACTGTTTCACCTACAAAAGCCTCGTAGTACAAGATAAATTCTTCTGGGATCTCTTGTAATTTATGTTTTAGCAATTATGGGATAAAGGCTCTGGTGTTTCTCTGGAATGAAAGATTGTGAGCTAAATAGCCAAGTAAAATGCTAAACAAGATGATAAGATTCTCTGACTAACTGGACCAGGATAGTTTGCATAAAAAATTCATGAGACTATTAAAATAAGTTTTAACTATATTACAATGGATAATACTTTTAAAAAGAGCATTAGAATTCTGAATCTCACCTTTTTTTCTATATTTATAAATTGAAAAATGGCAGAAAAACCCAAAGTAACTGTGCTATTGACCTTAGGAAAGCTGCCAATACCTGCCCCTTCTAGAAACCCTTTGTAGAATTGATGGTATGTTAGGGTCCCTCCTTAGAAAAGGCATAATAAATACAATTCATATAAAAATGACAATATTTTAATTAGAACAGCAATCAATTTAGTTGTATTGACTGGTGGTGCTTCTCCATGTTTTCAGACCAGAATGGTTTACACTCTGTATCCCGATATTTGTGATCCTCAAATGGGGGTTTCCAAATGCTAACTGCAATTAAATATAATGACCATTCTTTGGACCCTAGATTTGTAAACTCTATAATTCTAGGGAAATTCTTTTCTGTCACAGAATCTAATACACAAATAATAAACTACCTTGAGGACTTGCTCTAGGTATCTAATACAGGTAATCCTCGATTTAACACCATTCATTTAGTGACTGAAGTTACAACAACCTCTCCAGGGCTTTTTATGACCTGGATTTGATGTTCTCACAGCCATACGCACCCTGTGGTCATGTGATCACACTTTTGGATGCTTGGCAACCAGCCCACATTTACTTCATCTTGGGGTCACAGTGCCACAATGTAAGATATATTTTTGCCAGAAATAGACTTTTACTTCGGGTTTCCAGCAAAAGAATGGCCCATTTCAGACAATTTATTGGCTTAATAACCACCATGTTCACCTAAGGACCTCCACAAAAAAGGTTATAAAATCAGGCATGATCAGATGGTAACCCACTTGACAACTAGCATGACTTATGATCATAATTCCAGGCTCCATTACAGAAGTAAATCAAGGAATTTCTGTAGTGTCACCCAATACATGACAATGTAATTCAATATATCTGTTCCCCAAATCATGGAGTATCGGATGAAAGCATCAGTCATACTATATATCACTATGTATCATGAACCATATGTCCAGGCAGTTCTCTTCTTTGTTGAAACTTTGTTGAAAGAGTAGGGTAATCCTTTCCAACCCCACATCTTGGAAGTAGTATAAAGCTGGCTGATTAAGTGTCCACACCAGTCTTTTTGATAGAAGAAATACATAGACCATAAGACACAAGCCACATGCGTTGTTAGCCTAGAACTCACAATGTCACTGCCTTTTCAGCTTACAGTTTGCTCTCTGACTCAGACAGACTATTCCTTTCTTATATGTGGATGTTTATGTGAATTTGGATGAGAGACTGGCAGGCTACCTTTTTTTAATCTAATAACTTTTCCATTAAAACACTCAGGACAAATCATTTCATCATTAACTTCACTTGAAGAAGTAACTATCTGTCATCTTGAGTTTTAGCCAATATCTTCTACCTAACAAAGAAAATTTGTCTAGCAACTATATTTCTATTAAGATTAAGGGCTAGTATTATAGAATAGACATATCATAGAGCATAACTGTGTCATAAATCATAAACTAAACAATTTTAGAAGACAAAATGTATCATCCTAGGGTCTTTCCCCAGATCTTAGCTATAGTACATGAAAACTGGCACAATAAATGCATTTCCAAGGTTGTTCCATCAATACCAGAATATCTGAATCATGAGGGATAAATCTCATCCATTGTCTTTCTTAGAAGACTTTTCTGCTGGGGCATGGTGGTCTCTATCTGTTTGACCAAGCCTAATAATATAGCCAGGAGGAAAAGTCACATATTGTAAATATTCTATAGTATAATGTTGAAAAGATATAAACATTTTGGAAAGTGAATGTGGAATGAAAAACAGGAAATCTTGCTTAATGCAAGTTTAACCAATAAATAAATAGTAAAATTGAATTCAGCTGTCTCTCATAGTATTTTTGGTAGAGAAAATGAATTTAATTCAATCTGCCTAGCTTGCCTGCCTGCTTAATCAAAGTCAAAGTCAGAAAGAAAAGTAACATTCCTTTCCTCCAACAGATTATGTGATCATATCACACTAGAGGTTTGTATTTTAAACATCATGTTTAGTGAAAGAAAAGCCATTTATCTTTTCTAACACAATGTTCTTTCTTGGTAAAGAATGTCATAAAACAATAATCGGCTATGAAAATGGATAGTTTGCAAATAAAAGACTCCTTAATGCAAGGAATCATTTTCTTTGGTTGTTGCATTTTACAATAAGCGAACATAAATCATCACATTTTCCTTGAAAATGGTTACTATTGGCTCCTCAATCCAATTTTACAGATTCCCTCGGAGTATTTTCTAGTAATAGGTATCTATTTTGAACACTACAATATATGACAGTCTAGCATTTAGAATAGCAGTAAGCTGAAAAACATCCTCAATTTCTTCCCTCCTAAAAAGAAAATCACAACATTAAAGGCAAATGATTGATCTGTCAATATAAATAACATAGAAAAATGATTCAGTTGGCTTTAAAGCTGAGTCAGCTGTCTTGGTCTTATCTATCCATTCTGGATGGCAACTCTTTAGTCTTCCTAAAATATGTCCTGATGTAATCATCTTTCGTCCTTGTTTACTGTGCCATCTATATATTAGTGCTAATAATATACTAATTGTATATTACAACAATTGTAATTGTTCAAGTCAGTCCTGATTCCTGGTAACTGTCAGGGCAAGTCCTGGCAGATTTTTGGCAACTTTTTGAAAAGTGGCTTGCCATTGCCTCCTTCCTAGGGTTAAGAGAGAGCGCCTGGCCCATGGTCACCCAGCTAGCTTTATGCGTAAGATGGGACTAGAACACACAGTCTCCTGGTTTCTAGCCTGATGCCTTAAACATGCAGGGTCTCTAGTAGATACTGCTATTAATGCAAAAGAGTTCTTGTATTGGCGTTAGCTATAAGTGCATACCAGATAAAAACAATAAGTACTTTACTACACATACCACAACTCTTCAAGTCCTTGAGCACATAGAGGAAAAATAACAGTCTCAACACAAGCAATCTTGATGAGATTAAATATTTATGGTTCCATTAAGATTTTTTTGTTCATTTGTTTTGTACAATATACATATAATAACAACTGTATTGTGAAAATCTAAAGACAACTTAAATTCCATGTTGGATAATCTCTTTATTGCAACGAATCATAAAGACATGAAATAGTGCAGGTAATCCTTGTTGTTCAACAACTTTTCGGAGTTACAGCAGCACTGAATGAATGATAGGACCAATTCTCAGAGTTACAGTCATTGCAGTGCCTCTGAGGTCACATGATCAGTATTTGAGTATTTGAGCCTACCCATATTTATGACTATAGCATGTTCTTCTACTCCACTCCACCTGCCTACCTCCATTTCTGCCTTTTACAGGTTTGCAGTACTCTTATGAGTTTCTATGTACTCTTTTAATGCAAGATTTAAGGGGGGGGGGGAGAGGAGTGGAAGAAGCATAAAAGTCTACCATTTAAGCCATGTGGTTGGGTCAGATTATTCCTAACATTATGAAGAATGCTTGTTGGTGCCAATTAAGTTAACACTTGAACAAGATTAATATGACAAACTGTCTGGTCTATATTGCATAGAAACATATATGGCCAACTAAACTGTATTAATGCTAAACCAATAACATCACACTTAAAATTGCCTAGCTATACCGTTGATGAGAGTTCTTAATACTTGCAGTGGTAGTGTAGTGGTTAGAATGCAGTACTGCAGGCTACTTCTACTGACTGCCAGCTGCCATCAGTTCGGCAGTTTAAGTCTCATTGACTCAAGGCTGACTCAGCCTTCCATCCTTCCGAGGTCAGTAAAATGAGGACCCAGATTGTTGGGGGCAATATGCTAACACTGTAAACTACTTAGAGAGGGCTGCAAAACACTATGAAGTGGTATATAAGTCTAAGTGCTCTTGCTATTGCTATGGAACAGTTCCTTCAGAAACAATATGATTAATTCAGAATGTCAAATTCTCAATGTTGGAAGAAACTAAACCTTGGATCATATTCCAAAAGGCTTTATATTGTCAGTGTTGACAGCTCCTGTGGTCCTATAGATATGTCCCCAAATATGGAGTATTTGTATTTATTCCTAATTATATTCATTGTTCATTTTATCTCTTTCCCTTAATAAATATACTCAAAACTGTAATCCATATGCATTAGAATGGAGAAAACACTGTTAGGAAAACCACATTGAGAGTTAACCACTAAGCACTAGGCTAGTTTATTCTTTTATTTTAAAAAAGTATTATGTTTGTTTTTTTTCAGTTTCCCCAAAAAAAGAATAAAGAATATAGAATCAAATGTTGATATATAGGAGGTAGTTTTAATGCTTTCAAAATAACTTCTGCTTTATGATCATGAAAACTTACCAAATATACAGGCATGTACAAATTCAAATCTATTTAGATTTCTGATACCTTTGAAAGAGGAAACATGTAGGATAAAGTTAGTTCCAAAATAATCATCACCTTAAAGAGTGTCAGGAGATATTAAACCCATGTTCATCTAATAACTCCTAGCCAAATAGTGCATTTAACATCTCACATGAGTAATGGTTTTCTTTAAAACCGCAAAGACAAGCAGTGTTAAAATTTCCTGAAATTACATTGTAATTATATAAGGGCACTTGCAGAGAGCATGTTAGAAATTGGATCTATTTAGCCTCAGACACAGCTCTCAGAAATTTAGATTGTATTGCTCCAATTGGGGTTAAGCTATGATAGTAACAAATCTATACTGTGAGACAAGTGATTAATTGTGGAGAGTAAGAAAGATCACCTTGAAAGAAATATGCAAGAATTGTAACAAAGGCAATGGTTAAAATATTTTTAAAGTCCGGAGCAATGAGTTAACATTCAGGTGCCTCCCTGATTCATTGAAGTTTTAGTCTTCCTATGGAGTTGATCTTCCTGTCCTAAAAATGTATCAGCCTTAAAACTCCAGTATCATTCAAAATATCTGTAGACTCAGGACTCAAATATTTGAATGAATATATTTTATTCTAACAGTGAATAACTTGAAGAAATTAATTGGCTGTTTAGCAATTTCCAAGCTACCTGTATTTATTCTGTACTAAGAACTGTGTTGCAATTTGACCTCAGTGTGTTACCATCCATGTATAATTCTGCAGTCATAATAATATTGCCCACATAAACAAAATCCTGGAAGAGTTCATCCATTTTTATAGAGATTTTCCATAAAACAGTTGATTTAATTCACATGCTATTAGAAAATATAATATTTCCTAAAATTAATTACTTATTATGTATATGAGGAATCATTCCTGAGCATAATGTCATTAATATATTGGATTCCATTCATATTAATTTACCAAGTAGTTGAATCTTTTTTCTTCAGGGAAAAAAAATCTGTTTAACTAATCTGGCATGTATTATTTCAGATAGTTCTTGATTATTGACTTGCCAAGGTCAGTATGCGTATTGTCAGCCTGGTTAGTAAATCTCTGTACGTATGAAGCATTCTTTAATCAATGACAAAATATATCTTAGCTGTGCAGTTGCAGCTGATAATTTTACAGATAAAATAAATCCAAATGTCCAGTAGGTTGAACTACCCTTGTGATCAACTCCCAGTTCAGATTTTCTATACATGTCATTTCAGTTCCAAATGAACTGGGTTTTACTCTCTGAAATCAAAAGGACTAGAAATTTCACTATCATTTCCAAATAATTTGTAGGATGAAATGGTTTTGTTAAACTGAGGATGAGAATGCATTCTACAACTATCTGTGGAGATTCTCAGTCATCCAGGTCATAGTTGTCTTAAAGGTGCTTTTTTTCTTCAAAAGGGAAAAAGAGGGGGAAAAGAATCCATCTATGTTAGAATTGAACACCCCACTAGAGTGGGAGGAATAAAACACCACCGATCTCCAGTTTACAACGCAGCTCTTGCAGAAGTTCCAAGAAGGTTCTACAACTAATTGCACCCTGATTCAGGTGACCTTGAGGACACAGATGAATTCCCAAGTGCCCTCAACAACTCTGAGAGAGTACAAACAACCAGATGATGCAAATAAATACAATCCTTCCATTCCACCATCACCACCCCACATCCTAAGTGAACTTATCCTTCCAGTCTCCCCATCATCAGAACTGATGAAGCTTCTTGGATGAGAAATGAAACATTTCTTCTTCTTCCTTAAGGGAAAAAAAACCCCAGCCCATTTGCTTTTTGAAGAAAAAAAGCACCTATGAGATTCTACAACTCAGAAAATTTCTAGTGGGAATGACATTGAGATCTTTCAATCATGTTTAAAGATCAATTCAGTTATGTTAGAATATCCATGCCATTTAAATTAAATTTCTGCTGTTTGTGATTTTGCCTTCTCTCTCAGCAGACTCTTCTTTAACCTGAATAGATCAGAATTAGGATTTCATCTGCTTTCAAAGTGGAGACTCATTAGGGTATAGCAATTAGACTATCAGATTGAGAATATCCTACTTCTGCAAAATCTACCTAGCTCCAAGTAAATTGCTACTTCGGTAATTTTTGAAATAGTGCTATCTCAAAGAACTTTAGATGTGTTGAGTTTGGGGATGCCAGGGCAGTTCTTTTTTTTTATTTTGTTTACTGTTTTTATGAACCCTAGCCCAATCCTCTGGAAAATCTTATGCCATGTTAAATTGGAAAGCATTTGAAAAGTCATAAAACTCT
>JANHFL010006687.1:493007-503077 GCA_032468155.1 Oxyrhabdium leporinum | reverse complement strand
AGGGAGGGAGAGGGAGAGGGAGATGAAACCACAATTGAGCCCTACATTTCCATTGCTAAGCAAGTCAGTTGTTAACTGAGTTATGAGTTGTGAGTTATTATATTTCTGCTACACTTGTCAGGCAAATCACTGCAGTTATTAAGTGAATCATGTGGTTGTTAATCCTAGAGTCATTTGTTTTATGCATTATGGTGACAATATAAATTGGATGGATGGATGGATGGAATTACTCAGCTAGTTACAAATCAGTGTGGTCCATGTGTGTGCAACTTTAAGAGATAAATCACAAGAAATGAAGAGTGCTTAGTTTTTTACTCACCATTACCCATTGCCCAGGTTAGAAGCAACCCATCCCTTGGAAGAAACATGCAATTGTACAAGACATCTGAATTGACTCTGCATACAGTATCTGATGTTCTAAGAGCTGCAAAGCTTAATTTAATGTAATTTAAAGTCATCAATTCCTGTTTCTTCTTCCCATAGTGCCACCAGTGATTCGTGTCTATCCGGAAAGTCAGGCACAAGAACCGGGAGTATCAGCAAGCCTCAAATGCCATGCAGAAGGCATTCCAAATCCCAAAATGTCCTGGCTAAAGAATGGCATGGCCATCACACCAAAATTATCCAAGCAGCTCCTTATTTTAGGTAAGGGTAAAAAGAATGTGAGTTTTATCTATCATTGGCAGAGTCGCAAGGATTTTTATTTTATTTTATTTTTTTACTACCGGAAATATGTGATCTTATGTCATCCAGATATGACTTTGCCTTTGTGCTATTCGTATAATATATAATTGGGCCTATATTATTTGTTGATTTACTGCAGCTGTTTTTAAAATGGTTATACGTATATTATGCACTTCTCTTTTGCTAGAGAATTAAGATAGTATTCAATTCTTTTTATCCTTTATCAGTTCAATGATTCTATTGCAGATCATTGCAAATTAGCCATTTTGAACAGAGTCAGTAGAGTTTTCAGCAACATACTTAAGAGCAGTGGAATGTTTCCACTGATGGACACACCTAGCTGTCCTTTTCAGAAGTTAATAATTTTATTTGGATGGGAAACCATTAATGAATACCTGGTTGATAAGCAACACTGGGAAAGTGGGAAAAAAAATCTGGAAGAACATCATAGCAAACCACTTGCATAACAGTACAAAGAAAACTGCATGGATATTCTCAGGAGGTCAAGCTCAACTGAAAGAGGCATTATACTTCATAAGTAGTTGGAAAATAGCAACCTAAAGCAAGAAAGATATGACACAGCTTTAGAATATTACATGAAAAATCAATTCCAGTATCATATTTGACTGATTGTGAGCAAGCATTCTTATCATATTAGATTTTTCTTGCTATATTTTGAAAGGTTTTTTTTTAACTTACCGGTACATCACTCAAAAACTTACAGGATTGAGATGATTTACAAATATTGTAATATAAAGAAAGCAAAGAATAAATGAGGGGAGGAGGATTTTCCATTGCCAGAGGTGCTATTATAGTGGAACATGGTACTTTCTCTTAGACTACCAAAGAGCCCTAATATCATCCTCTAACAATTTTACTTTCTTGAATACTTTCGAGCAAAGTCTGCTCATTAAGCAGTTGGGGAATTACCAGGGGTTTCAGGGATGGAGCTGTAGTATATACAACTGGCCTCTGTGTTCTGCATATTACGTGAGGGCCAAAGATTGCCCATAAAAGGGAAAAATAAAATATGAAGTATATTTCAACCAAATTTCATAATTCCCCCATAACTGCCACTTTTATATATCACATAATGACAGCATATCTGTAAAAATGCAAAGGATGTAAAAAAAAAAAGGATTCATAGAAGTTCAGAAATGCTAACTGTATGGATATATTTTTCAATTGTCCTTTCCTTATTCTGACAAAAGATATCAGTGTGGATATCTGCAGGATATCTAGAATTTTCCTTCTGTAGGCCATATCACCTCAAGAAATATTGGACAACAGAATCATTCTGAGACTGGCCTATAATCTCTTTAATTTCATCAGAGCTCTCGAGCAAGTTAATATGCTCAGTAGAGCATCCTGGCAATTGTTCAGGTTCTGCAACCTTTTGCATTTCCAACTCTTTATGCATTTCTTTTGGTGGTGCTGCAGCAAATGGAAGTGAACTTCATATCAACAGTGTTCGATATGAAGATACAGGTGCCTATACTTGCATTGCTAAAAATGAAGTGGGGGTAGATGAGGACATTTCATCTCTCTTCATTGAAGATTCAGCAAGAAAAACCCGTAAGTTTAATTTATATGCCTACTTTCTAATTATATATCCTCTTTTGATGGACCTGAGTGATTTGAACCAAACTGGATTTTGCCTGCATAAAGGACCACATATGGAGGTCTAATTTGAGAATGACTGTCTAGGTAGCATTGATTGATCACTAAAAATAAGAGTTTATTTGCTGAGTTAAACAAAACTTGATAGTTTCTTATCTGTATATTTCTAACTTATGGAAATTTCTATAGTTTTCATTAATAAGGTAAAAATTCCAGGAGTCCTTGAAATTAATGCTTTCAAATTCATTTCTGAAATTGTGTATGGTATATGAAGAATACAATCTTGGGAAACCTTCCCCAAAAATGGATTGATCCAGCAGATTGTCTTTGGAGAGCTTTCCAAGCTATTCTTTTTTTTTTTTAAGTCAAGTTTTTTTTATTTATATATAAGTATTTTGTATACAATGTATTGTCCGGGCAAGCTATTCTTTCCAAATCACCAGCTAGCATTGGTTTTTAGCCAAAATGCTTTAAAATTATGAAAATTGTAATTTCAATCCCTTTGCATTAAATAAATTTAGATTTAAATTAATTTAATTAATTAAATCTGATAATAGTTAACAGCAGCAGGATTGCATTAGCCTCAATTGTTTTCCCAGCAGCCTTTGCTCTTTTCAGCTCATGATTTTGAGGCCCAATGCCTCACTTCACATTTACTAATTAAACTACAATTCATTATTTGAAAGTTGTCCCATTCAGGTTGGAAAGACAATAAGATATAATAAACCCTCTAGTTCATAATTATGTATCCTATGTCATAAATTATCTGCAAAACTATGTTCTGGAATATGAAACTATGAGATACAGTATACATGGTAGAAAATAATAGTTCCAACTGCTTTTTTTAACGCATTACTCAGGTTAGCATTCATTTTCATTAGATAAAACTAACGATGGCAGTTGAAGCTGTCTGTCCTATTTGGATTGCTTTAGTTACCTTCATCATTCATGCAAATTGCTAGGTGACATTGCCTGTGACAAATTCCTTAAAGGCCAATTTACACATAACTTTTTAAAAAATCTACCTGTAAGATATTTTATAGATAAGTATAAATATGTATGGCATTAATTCCGGTGTGTATATCACAACAAAATTAACAGGCGAGAACTGGAATTGAATACATCTGCCTAAATAATTTGCTTTCAGTGACAAACAGAATGTTGCCATCTTATGTTAGATGGTAGAATCCTTACATAAAGTCCACAGCTGGAAGAGGCCAGGAGTCCATTGGCTATAAGATAGCCACTACACTAGATATTCCAGTTTACATAAAATAGTGTGATTGTGCTTGGAGGAAAACAGATTATGCTTGTAGCATGCTGGCCAACATGCACCAAGCTAACCAAGGCTATTTTGAAGAGCAGCTAGGTTTGGAAGACTGTATTAGATCTTCCACATTTAAAAAATCATTATAGACAGTTTAAACATACTACTATCACTATTAGCAGAATAATATTTATTTTTTATCTGTATGGAGTTATATATAGCCTAGACTTGATTGTGGTTGGTACACATGCTCTATGTGATTGCAGTGAGTTGTCTCAAGGATTACCATCCTTATGCAGGCAAAAATCCAAGATACTTTGGTGAATGTGATAGTTTTCCTATTTACAAATACTTTGACTGGGAGGGCAGGGGTGTCTGGAATTCTAACACAGAGATTCAAAATTGGTGAGGCTCCCTCCAACAACCTAATTTCTCTGGAAAAATGCAATCGCTTACTACAGAAATTGCTATTGTGTAAAAAAAGAACAAAAGAGTATTAACGTCATTTAACTGCTACAATGAAATGTTGACATTGTTTTTTGTTTCCATTTTCTGGCTCTCCCATTTCTCTGATGCTGCAGTTGCAAACATACTGTGGCGAGAGGAAGGTACTGCAGTAACATTGTCTTGTTGTAGTGATAATGTGCTTGTCTGCTTTAATAAATCCATAAGAAACCATTCTTCACTGATTTTCCACTAGTGTTAGCAACGTTGGCCAGTCTCAGTTTAAGGCAGAGGGAAACCAATTGCATAATTGGGACAATATGAATACAGTAATATACATTTTCAAAATGGTGCCTAAGACATAATAGGCCAGGCAAGTCTTGTCCCACCTGGACATTTTCTACCTAGATGGACTTCTACCCTCAGAATTCTTCAACTACGTAGTCATTATTAAATATTCTGGGAGCTGAAATTCACCCCTCTGAAAAATATCCTGGTTGGGAAGACTGCATTAGATCTTCCACTTGTTAAAAAAAGCATTATCAAGAGTTTAAACATTATCATCACCATTAGAAGAATAATATTTATTTTTGACCTATATGAAATATATTTTAAACTATAGCAACCAGTCCCTGTCATTCTTACTTCATAATAGTGTTTGTACAGATTATTTAATTAAGCCACATTCTTCAATGCCATATTTCCTCAATATCCTGTACATATTGGGGGGAGGGGGGGTGGTCACACCCATTTCTTTAAGCCAAACAGAACATTGCTTACTATCCATGTCTATTTATTTGGCAGTTATGCATTCAGTTCTTGTATACAGCTTTAAACAATCAAACATTTTCAAGATGTTTCCTTATAACATCTCACAATGGGGTCAGAAGGCATACATCCCTAGCCTTATTCCACACTATCATACTTGAAAACTATATGGGGTTGCTATGAAATGTTCCTTTGGAAAGCAAACATTAGGTCATTTGCAAAAAGGAAAAGTGGGAAGAAATAGGGTAGGGTAGGGTAGGATAGGACACATCACGACACAACAGGATAGGGTCATGGATGCTGACATTTCAGATTTAAAGATATTATATGAAAATATAAGATACATATTTATCCATGTATCAAAGTATAATTTTATTGAGTATAAATGTTCTTATATATTTGCACATGCAAAAAATTCAGCATGGGAATTCTTGTTTAACTTTTTGAACTTAACAAATGCTGATTATGACCAAATGTGTTCACGCCTAACTTTCTAGACCTTTGGCAAACCTATAAACAGCTTGACATCCTGCTAAATTGCTGAAATAATCCATATTGATGGCACCCTGTGATGAAAGGCTGTATCCTTTAGCCCTTAGCATCATAAGGCTTCTTAGATTGTTTAGAACTCTTATTAAAGACATCAGTAATAGTGATATAACAGTGAAATGAACTTTGCAATAAAGAAAACACAAGATATTACACTTTCAGGATCTCCTACGGTTTTCATCTTGGGCTCTCAAAGCAGCAGATCAGACCTACAGAAACTCCCTCCTTCCTTTCTTCCTTCAATTCTCTAATGTCCTCATTCATCTCTCATGATAGGAAAGTAGAAACAGTCACATATGATTAAGTAGAGAAATAGCAAACAGGCAAGTAGACATATAAAATGTCTATTACAAAATACTGAGAAAATCAGAAAGGCAGTTTTAAGATTAATTTCAAATACCGTAAATGTAACATCATAGATGATGGCAATGAACATTGCACTGTCTTCTGAGTTGTTATGTCAGTTATTCCTGAATTTTTAAATTTGCTGTACTGGATATTTCAGAAAGAGGACAAGACAATCAGACTGCAAATAATGAAAAGACAGCCAGATTACAGATATAATGATAAGAGAAAATTAAATTTTGCTCATCTGCAAAAAGATTGTGAGAACCATTCTTTGTTTATAACACTCTGCTGTATTGCAAGTTAATACCCCTGAGAGAAAACTTATTCAGTCGTAGGGTTACATTATCTTTCTTTGAAATCAATTCAACTGGATACTTCAAATGGGTAAAAAGAAAAAGAAACAAGGATGTTCCTTAGAAGAGAATGCTATGTGAAATGAAGAATTCTAAAAGCCCATTTGGAGCTAAACTCTGTTCAAAATACAAAACAGAATACTGTACTTTATAAAAGTAGACATAATTTTTAGCAATTGAAATACTGGTTCTCGTGGAATTCAGAGCACAATACACAGTATTCTAATCGAAAATGTATTATGAATGTGTGTTTGCATCACTAATACCTAAACAACATTAAATACATTCTTGATATTACCATTAGCAACTGTTTTAAGAGTATGACATATTAAATCTAGAATGTGGATCGTATCAAAACAGTCATGCAGAATAGGAAGTCAGTGTGCATGAATTATTCATAATTCACAATTACACATAAATCACTGCATAATTGTTACAATTTGATTAAAAACCTCCCAATTTTATATATCTTCAGAAATGTGTACTCATTACATCAGAGGCCAAACTGTACCTTCCAAATGTGCATATTTAAATCCCTGTTGAAAAGGTTCTCAGTAATGAACTGTTGCATAAGAAACTTTGAGCCAAAGACTTTAACTGATCCACAGCAATTAAAGCTGCCAGGCATTAGTTATGCTTTCAGAAATGCATGGTTCCTCACTCCAGCATCACATTTAAGCTTCATTCTTCTAGACCCATTCTGATGCCTTAACTGGGGTATTTCTGTGGTATAACTAGGAGGCTAAACATCATAGGTTGAAGCATAATAAGATTGAATAATCCGGGTACCATTGTGTTTCTTTGCTCTATTTTTCTGCAAGTTCACATCCTTTAACCAAGAAAATAAGTATTATCTGGAACTTTCCTCCCCCCCTTTTTTAAAAAGCAATTATCCCAATCAAAGGCCTTTTCAATTTATTAAACTGTCTCTGTTTCTGACGATATACTGTCAGTTGTAATAATAGAATGATTTGAATTATCTCTCCTTGCAATAAATGGGAGTAAAAGTGGTTAACCTAAACTGGATTAATTTCCAGTCCTGGAAGCATATGATCTATTCCAGAACATTTCTAGTCTGAACAGGACTTGGAATCGCTAGCTGGAGCAGATTTACTATCTGCAACAGCTGATATTTTAAATTAATATATATGTATATTCCATGCAAAACGAAAAAAATAGTAGTAAAACAAAATTTGACCACAACAGAACTATGGACGTTGGGCAGATAAGTACACTATCAATATCACTTGGAATGACAGTAGCCATTACAAAACAGCCAGTATAAATCTGTACTCTGATCATGTGTATTGATTGGATTGCTGAAAAATGATGGAAAAGCTGCTCAATACAGTGTACAATGTATTTATTACTGCTTCTGCATGTAATGGAAAATGAAGTCCTCTGCTTAAGTCATGGGACATTCTGATTAAGCACAAATGTAGAATGCAATCTTTTACTAGCAGCTCATTGACAAATTATTTTTCTCAAACTTCTGGAATGCCCCAGTTTTCACAGATGAGTGCTGTTGCAATGCTAAAAGGTTCCATATTTGTGAATTAGAGTTTGCAAAATTTCAAAAATGTCTTTGCTTTGGTGACTATGAGAACTGACCGATCCCCAAAGTCTATTGGACACCAAACAAAATATTCCCTGAAAGCCATAGATAACACGTGTTGCTTCAATTTGGAACTATGCACAATACATTATAGAATTCGTGCATTTGAGGGATTATCCTGAAAAACCGAAATGGTTAGGGTTTTCTTTTTTCCTCTAAAGGAAGGAAGTCTGCTTGTCTGATCAACAGACCCATGACCCCAGTCCTTATTTGAAGTTTTGACTGCTACCACCAAGGCAAAACATTTTTGGGTCTACCTGTACCTCTTTCCCCACACCTTGAAGCCGTACTTGTGATATGAACTTTAATTTTGTGAATGCACCAAAAGCATCCTAATTTTTAGGTGTTTTTCCTTTCCTTCCAGCCTTTCCTTGTTAGTACTTTCCTTTTCTGGTTTAGGTTTCATTTTGCTTTGAGACATAGGAAATATGACTTTTCTTCCCTTGCTCTTTTTGTTCTGTTTTTTTTTCTTCAAGGGCTCAGTGTGGGAAGTATGTTCTATGTCTTTTCTGAGGATGGAATCACAATAATTCAGCCAACTGACTGTGAGATCCAGAGACATATCAAACCAAACGAGAAAGTGTGTACCAGTTATGTAAGTCTGGAATCATGATTAATATCCAGAGTATTGATAATGATGATCTAATGTAGGGATTCGTAAATTCTGTAGATATGGTGGCTTCTGACATAAGTGATATCTCCCTTATAAACAAAATTTCCTTGATGATATGTTGAGGAAATAAATACACTTCTTAGTTTTAATAATTAAATATTAAACTATGTACTAGAGGGAGTTGCAAATTTTGTGGTACTGTAATGGATTTATAAAGGGAGCAAGCACAAAATGCATTTTTAACAGTGTCCCTCCTTGCCTGTGCAAGCTACATCAAGGAATTTTAAAAAAAAATTGTGGCAACCTTCCCCCAATTTGCTCTAAGGTGGGATCCCTCTGGAAGGCCAAACTATCGGGCTTCAAGACACAGACTGAGAAACATGAGGCTAATTTGAGACTTGCTTAATTGAAAAACATGAGCCTAATTGAATTATGAAAAGGGAGAACAAGTTATACAAATGTGTATGAGTTTGGTGCTTGTTTTTTAATATGGTACATTGCATTTGTCTATAAAAATGCAATTTTGAATGCAGAACAACAGATCCAATCTGAAAGTTCATGTTCATGCTGGAGAGAGATGCTTTGAGTTTTTTTGGGGGGAAAGGTGGATTATACATCTAAATAATAAATAAAATAAAAGTCAAAGTATTGCATACTAAAGAGCACAAGGCTGTTTCTAATACAAGTAAAAAAATTCCTATACTTAAGTTCATAAACAAGTGCATAATTTTTACATAACATCCTCAGGTTTGGGGGGATGAGGGTTCCCTCTTTGTGAATATGTTTTACAGAGGTTCAAACTCTATTCTTCTTTTTATTTCAGGCAGATATCTGTCCTACTCTTGAAGGTGAAGTTGTTCAATCTTGCCTCTGGGCTTCTGCTGTCAATGTTAGAGACAAATATATTTATGTTACTCAGCCTAAGTGGAATAGAATAATGATCCTTGATATTCAGACACAGAAAATCATTCAGGTAATCTTACAATGACAAGTAGTCGTTTTAAGATGGCAAAAAAATAGCCTTGACAGTGCAAAGAATTTTGCTGTTTCTCTGAGGAGATTCTAGCTACTGCCTTAACCATGGCTTGCAGTCTACTATTTGGTCTGTTTGTTGAGGGGGGAAACCCCTATTTGCACCTTGTTATAAATACGACAAGGTTTCTATTACAAGCCAGATAAAATGACCAATAGAAAAAGGGTCATTATTACATGAACACTTCTAATGGGTTCTAAAAAAATCAGTGAACATATGCATGTGCGATTCTAAGGATTTGCTAAGACTAAGATTATTTTCTTGTACCAATATTCAATATAATATTGCATGTATGTGACCCAATCCAATGCATAAGTACATCAAGATTCTATCCTGTTGCAAGAATACACGTAGTACATGAAGCCTCATCTTTGCACATCATCCTTACTTAAAATAGATCCTATTGAGTACAATGGAAACCAATAATAAAGTTCTCGACTGCAATGACTTCATATGCACTGAAGTTAGTGACATTAACTTCCAAGTAGTCGTTCCATTCCATTGACTTCCACGATGACATGGTGTAATATGTGATATGTTCTTCTTCATCTGAGGTTGTATTTACCTACTTTTAAAAACCACTAAGGACCAGATGATTTTTACTGTGTCCTGATGCATAAAGCCAAAGAACTCAAAGAAGGCATACTTTCTTTTTCATATGACTGTGTGTGTGTGTGTGTGTGTGTGTGTGTGTGTGTGGATAGATAGGTAGATAGATAGATAGATAGATAGATAGATAGATAGATAGATAGATAGATAGATAGATAGATAGATAG